>PVJO010002236.1:0-58214 GCA_004026905.1 Hystrix cristata | reverse complement strand
AGAATTTTACCTATTCTATCTTCCAGCAGATTTAGTGTTTGTTTTAATATTTAGAAATTTGATTCTGCAATGTTTTTATGAGCCTGGCCTTTTGTTGGATGGCACTTGGCAGCAGCACTCACTGTGTTTTTGATCAAACCTCCTAAAGACACTCATGAAAGAAGACTTCCAGAACTGCTTCAGAAAGTGGCAAGAATGATGGGATTAGAATGTTTAAAGGGGGAATATGGGAGGAGGTGTTAATAGCAATATCACTTTTACTGTGATAAATTTTTCTCTGGACACACCATGCTTCTCAATCACACTGGTGTACAACCTCACTATTAGAAGCTAGCCTCCCTCTACCTGCCACTCACAGGAAGAACACCTAGGGGCTGCCGTTTACCTGTCCTACTTTTGCCATGCAGGCGTCTTCTCAGGAATTGGCTTTGTTTGCATCTGATCATCACTGAAACACAGATTTATATATCCTTGCAAAGAAGCTTCTGGAACTTGTGCACCTGCAATGACCAGCCTAGTCTACTTTACTTTATTTTGGGGGGGTTTGTATTTTCAATTTTATTAAAATTCTTATTTTCCACTGGCTATGTGCTTTTTATGCCTGGCCTAATTTCCTTTTTTTTTAAATTTTATTTTAATGGTACATTTTAGATGTACATCATGATAACATTCATTATAGGGGATTTGCACCTGTACATGAAATATCGTGCTGCTTCTTTTTTCCCATTCCCCTCCCCTCCCTTCACCCCCTCCTCTGTCCTTATTTACAAAAGCTTTGTTTCCATTTTTCCCTTCCATTTCTTATTTCTCTTGTCCCTCCATTCCTTTCCCCCTACTTTACTTTAGATCTCCCATCTTGATCAATAACAGAGGAATGGTGCCCACCAGAGTCACCCACACCAGGAGAGTAAAGTCAGCGTGTCACACCATTTGGAGTGCTTACCTGGCCTTCCAGGGCAGGGTTCCCACTGGGCCCTTGGTGGGGGGCCACGGATTCCCAGGTGACCACCACCACACTGCTGGGCTGGAAAGAGGCCTCTGGGAAGCCACTCTGGACATACTCCGCTGCCAGCTGAATGGCGGAGGGGGACAGGTCTTCTCGATAATACACCTTCCCAAGGCCGTCACTTGTGTCCAAATCTGCCAGGAAAGGTGCTACGGTGGCGAAGGTGGGTGGGAAGAGCCCGGGGTGAGATTCTTTGGCAGGTGGTTTGCTCAGGGCAATGATGCCATTTGTGGTGACCTGTATGAAACAAAGTGTGGTTAACAGGAGCACAGAAAGCACTTTGTCCTCCACGTGATGAGCTCTCACAGGGGCCCATGCCACTAGTCATAACTCTGCCCTGTGCCAGAAGCCAAAGCTTGGCCAGCTGTCTCAGACTGTAAGTCTCAAGTTTCCTCCTGTGTGTCCTACTGCCCTCAAGTGAAACAGCAGGAATAATATGCTGCCAAGCACGATCCAAACATACATCATCGTTCAAACTTTACTGATTCTCCCCACAGATAGAGTAATCATGCGCACATCCATAAGTAGAACCGGGCTCTGCCTTCAAGGGACTGGCAATCGAGAGGGTGAAGGGTGACACAAACAGATGATGACACAATAACATGTCCAAAAGTAAATCTGCACGAGGCACTATGGTCTCACTAGTTATTGTGACTGATTTAGAGTGACAGCTGACATGTATTAACTGTTTACAGTGTCCCAGGCATCTGACTAGCACCCAGTCCTCTGAAGAACCCCAGAAGGGCAGGTACTACTAATATCCATATTTTTCTGGTGGAGAAAATTAGGTGAATTAATCAATTTATCCAAAGTCACCAAGTAATAAATGGATTCAAACACAGAGAACCCAGCTCTGAAGTTGGCTATCTTGATCAGTGCATATACAGATTCTTGAGGTCATTTCTACCTTCCCGTGGGATCCCACCAATTTTCTCACACAGCTAAACCCCACAGTATTTGGAAAAGCAAGGAAGAGGCCACCGAGGTACCATGGGCAAACAGGCCCTCGGTAGTGTGGGTCACCTGGGCCTGCTGCAAAACCACACCAGTGAGGTTAAATATCCCCTATTTTTCTTTAGGGTACACTCCACCAATGACATGGAATCCCACTTCAGCCCTTTTTTTACTTAACAATCTGTAAATTTAGCTGGATTTGGTGACACATGCCTGCAATCCCAGCATTCTGGAGGCAGAGGCAGGAGGCCAGCCTGGTCTACATAGTGAGTATAAAATATGGCCAGCCTGAACTACATAGCAAGACCCTGCTCAAAACAACAACAAAAACAATCTGTACAGTGACACATGCCTGTAATCCCAGACGCTTGAGAGACAGCTATTTGAGGATTATGAGCTCCAGCCCAGTTTAGGTAACATGAGATCCTATCTCAAAAAAAAAAAAAAATCTGTAATTTTTATTTAAATTCTCTAATCACACAGGAAGGATTTCCCAAACAGCCCCTTACTTTGCTCTTGTATGAGGCTGTAGATGGAAAACACACAGATCTTACAGAGCCAGTCAGCTGCTGAGGATGGATGGTCACCCACCTGCTTCCCCTTCTCCTCCCACAGCCTCATCTTATGGTCACAGGGGCAAAAAAAAGAGAGGACCCCCAAGGACTAACACACAGTTGTTCAGAACTGGTGACAAAGCAGAACAGTACAGCACATTCGGCCCAGCGCAGGGAAAGGAACCAGAGCTTTGGGAGTTAACTGTGGATTTATCACAACCTTCTTTCTGCAATCTTCATGGGCTGTTAACTCCCTCCCTGGCATATTTTCCAGCATCAGCTGGCCGCTAAGACTTATCTCGAATCCACTGCCAGGCGGGAGGGAGGGAGTCAGGCAAGCCAGGGGTGCTGTTCACAGACACCCCAGCCAGCTGCCGGGGAGCGTGGGAAACGGCTCCCGCAGAAACCAGCTGCTGCGGGAAGCAATCACACGGAGAAGGCCACAGACAGACAACTTAAGATTCAAAAAGCTGTTTCCCAATGAAATTTAAATCAGTTCAACAATTTTGGAAACACTGCCAGTCTCTTATTAATCGGAATCTGGGCACAGTAACGTTTCCGCTTTCACCCAAAATGCCTGCCTTAGAAATCGGGTTTTAGTCAAGCATCATGAAACAGTGCGAATGATCCGGACAGACAAAGGTCACGTAACCCTCGTTAGTATTATTATTGGAAAATTATTTTTCAGCCAATTGACTGCACCTTCAACTCAGGTATCTGCGAGATGGAAGAAAGATGACTTCACAGAGAAATGTAATATGCAGAATGGCCGGGAGTCTGATCAGATTTTTCCTTCATTGGGAACTGAATCAATTACCAGGGAGTGAACATTATGGTGTTCCCTCATCTATTTTATTCTCCAGATCTGGCACTGTGTGACTTCTAACTCTTCCCCAAAGTCAAAACAACCATCAAAGAAAGGTAAGTAAGAGTTGTGAATCTGCTCAAGACATCAAGGCAGCCAGGACAGGCAACTTCTAGAACTGCTTCAGAAAGTGACAAGGCTGAAGACATACAAGTGTTAAAAGTGAGGGGACTGCTATGAAGGGGATTAATGGCAATGTGTCTTTTACTGTAATAAATTTTTAAAATTTAATCATTCACCATGTTTTTGGATCACACTGCACATGGGGCAGTGAGGGTCAACGCAGGAGACCTGCACACCCGGTCTGTTCTGGGCGTGATGCCTGGGGATGACCTCAGGAGGGAGGGACAGGAAGGAGCCAGAACTGTGTACCTATAGTTTTTCCTGCTGGAGTATAACCAGGGTTACCAGAGCACACAGTGTGGGGAAGGGGAACCTACACTGTCAATATGAGGAGGGCTCTCAGTGTACAGGAAATACAAGAGGCAGAAGAACATGTTAAATGGCACCACAGGGATGTGACCCACAAAATACAGAATATAAGACATGTAAAGGACAACTACCAAGTTTCTTTAATAATTAAACTGCAAGAAAAAAAAAAAAACAGTGAGGGGAACCTATAGATTTAAAAAGTTCTAAGAAGGCTGGGGATATATTGCAGCTCAGTGGTAGAGCACTTGCCCAGGGTTATGTCCCAAATACCACACACACACACATACAAAATAGCCCTAAGCAGAGATATATCTGCCAGATGCCATTTGTGGGCTCTGACTGGACTCTGACTTAAACCAATCAACTGAAAAGCAAAACCAAACTTTTTATGAAACTATTTGACTATTTTATTGAGGAATTATTATCTTTAGATGGGATCATGATTTTGCTATTTTGCTTTTTTAAAGTATTTTTGAGATACATTCTGAAATATTTATAATGACATAAAATGTTTGGGGGCTTGGGATTTAGCTCAGTGGTTAAAAGTGTTTGCCTCGAAAGCATAGGGCCTCGAGTTCAATCCCCAGCACCAAAAAAAAAAAAAAAAAAAAAAAGAAAAGAAAAAGATAAACTGTTTGGAATTTGCTTTAAAATAGTTTGTGACTAACAAGATTAGTCGCAAATTGATACTTGTTGGAGTCAGGTAATGGGTACACAGAGTTTATTTTATTATTCTATTTTGGGATATGTTTGAAAATTTTTCACAATAAAAGTTTGTTTTTTTTAAAATAGATGATGAACATGACTGTCTAACATTTAGCAGGTGGCTTTAATAGATCAGCCAACACCAGTGTTTTCTCAGGTATGGGGTCTGTGGTTTACTGTGTTTGCTTTTTGCTTTTTTTTCCCAACTTCGTCAAGGTATAACTGACAAATAAAAGTGTGTAATTAAGGGGTTGGGGATTTAGTGCAAATGATAGAGTGCTTGGCTAGCAAACATTAAGGTCCTGAGTTCGATCCCCAGCACCCTCCCCCCAAAAAAAGAACACAAGAGGGGCTGGGGGGTTAGCTCAGTAGTTAGAGTGCTTGCCTTGCAAATACAAAGCCCTGAGTTCAATCCTCAGCACCAAAAAAGAAAAAACAACAGTGTGTAAGTTTCAGGTGGGCCACATGATGATTTGATGTATGTCATACAGTGTGAAATGATTACAACGATCAAGTTATTAGCAAAGTTAACACAGACATATGGAACATCCAAATCGCACATAGACACATAGACCAAGGAAACAGACTCCAGAGCCCAGAATTAAACCTATATGTATATAGGGTCAACCATATTTGACAAGGGGGCCAGGAACTCACAAGGGGGATAGATGAGGAAATCTTTTCAATAAACAGCCTTGGGAAAACTGGATATCCTCATATAAAAGAATAAAAATGGATCCCTATTGACTGCAATCACAAAAACCAACTCAAAGTGGATGAAGGACTTAAATGTAAGACCTGAAACAATAAAACTCACAGAAAAAAAAACAAGGAAACAGTTCTCTAACGTTGTCTTGATAGTGCTGGGGGTTGGGCTGTAGTAGGAGGTGACATCAAAAGTGCGTGCAACAGAAGCAAAAATAAGTGAGGGACTCCATCGCTGCCAACATTCCTTCCCTCCCGGGCTTTCCCTCCACCCAGGGACTCCGGAGTATTACTGGGCAGCCAGTGAATGTTCAGAAGGTGCTGGCAAAAGCACACTTAGTAGTTAAAGGTAATGAAAAGTTACAGGGCCTTGAGGCAGCCCCACAGTGGACCCCACACCCCTGGGTCCAGAAAGAAACACTCATTAAGCAAAGTATTAAACTGCACAGAATCACCAGGTATTCTGTTTACATCTGTGCTGGTTAAAAAATTACATGGATTGTATATGTACAAACTCCCCAAAATGAATGTAATCATTATGTACTACAAACATGTACTAATAATTTTTAAATTACACGGATTATGGGACCAGAGTATAGTTTGGTATGAATGTGGGAAGTAGAAAGCTGGAGTAGAAATGTATGTGTTGGGGAAAAAAATGTTTCGATTGCTTACAGCTTTCCAGGCTGGTGTTCTGCCAACTCCATACTCCAGGCTTTGCATCCGTGGTCCCCTCCCCCTTAGGAACCCTGTGTCAGCTGCGTCCTTGGCAAAGTCTCCTTTTTTCCCCTCTGCAGTACTGGGGGTCAAACCCAGGGGTGCTCTACCACTGAGACAGAGTCCCCAGCCCTTATTATTCTTTCTTTTGAGACAGGGTCTCACTAAGTCGCTGAGTTGCCCAGGAGGGACTCGAACTTGTGATCCTTCTGCCTCAGTGCTGGATTACAAGTGCATGCCACCACACACAGCTCTTTTCTCCTTGTGAGGCCTTCCTGACTTCCTAAGGAGGGCTCACCACTTGCTCCTTTCTGTCCACCCCACTCTCTACCTTTGCAATTAACACCTTGGAACCCTGACTCAGGTGCCATAACTCCCACTGGCACTGTGCATTGCTTGCCATAGATCACACTGCAAAACCCGTTTTCTTGAGAGAGCTCATCTGAATCATTAAGAGATAATAATTAAATGTTATATTGTCTTTTTTTTTTTTTGAGATAGGGTCTTGGTATATATTATACCTCAGCCTGGCCTCGAACTCGAGGTTATCCTCCTGCCTCATCCTCCTGAGTGCTGGGATTACAGGCATGTACCACCACACCTGCCCGTTTTAAGGTAACTCAAACTAACCAATATGTCTATGCAAGATTCTCGGTAACTATGCTTTAAGGAGTAAAACCTTATTTATGGAAAATACCTACTTCCCGCGTGTCCACCAGTGTAGACACTGCCCTGAAATCTTGCTCCCAATTTCAGTTCACAAGGGGAAAAAGTTCTCTTAGCAAAGCTCCCTGTGTTTCTAGCATGATTTAAAGTCCCTTTAGGCCACCCACTCATCCCAAAGCACAAAGCAAACAAAAATGGCTTTTCAGCAGCTGCCCTGGGGCAGAACATGTCAATGGTATCACAAAAGACCCTGGAGTGAAAATGCCCGGGCACCACATGGTTAACAGCTGGAACCACTTAGGTACAAATGTTTCAGCCTGACAGAGGAGAAGGGGATGGATAGAACGACTAACTAAGAATGGAAAGGTGTTTCCCGTTTCTTAAAGTACTTCCTGTCTCATTTCCCTCTTAAATGTGAATTTACAGACAGCAGGAGTCCCTGGAGAAAATCTAAATGCGGATACCCAATAGATACTCAATACATCGAAAGGAGACTAGATTCCTTATATTCAAATGCACGCAGAAGTCAAAGGACAGCCGTCCTTTCAGTTTAAACAAGGCCGGCAGCCAGCAGACCCCAGGGCACAGCAGGGAAAACCCGCTCCAAACCCGCCCTTACAGGATGCTGGCGGCAGGCACCAAGAAGCGCGGCAAACAGGATGGTTTTAGAAATGCAAGAGCTGTGCTGAGGAGACAATGTAACTTGTGGGAAAGCTAACTCCCTGGGTGGGAGGCAGTAGGAATTTAAAACAAAATAATGTAGAATAAAGAAAAGAAAAGCAACAAACACTGAGAGAATGCATGCTGTGCTCGAGGTCCTTTACTACGGCTGTTTGCGTTTTTAAAAGTTTAATCCAACAAGCATTTAATACAACCACCCTTTTCACATATATGAGGACTAGGAAAGAAAGGGGGTTCATTGATTTTAATGTTCTCACAGACATCGAGTGGTAGAACCAAGATCTAAAACGACAGCCGCTGAAGTCCGCAACTGACACTCTTTCTGTTCAATGTGACTGCTTCACTCAGAGTAAGCAGGGAGAAAAGTCAAGGAAGAAGCATGAGTTGCCTTCAGTATAAGGACTGGGCAGCTGGAAAAAGCCAGAAAAGTAAAAGGCCTAAGAAGAGAAAAACTGGAAAAACAAGACCAGGAAATAACCAAACCTATGACACGACTGAGGGGAGATGGGTTAATTTCTGAGTAGGGCCCAAAGGTAGACCTGGGGCTTTGTCTCCGTACAGTATTTTACAGTTTACAAAGCATTTTTAATCTGATTATCTCAAACTCCATAAAGTAGGCAGTAATCTCACATTCCTTCTTGGTTTAAGAAAAAAATGAGTTATAATGCAAGCATCTCACTTGCCTAAAATTGTACACTGGAAGTGACAGAACACTCCAAGTCCGAATTGCAAGGCTCTGGTTTGAATCAGAAATTGAAACAGAAGGATTACCAAATAAAGATGCCGGTGAGCCTAAAGGTAAGAGGGTGAGTCATTGGTTTCAACCTCATCCAGTTAAAATCTAGAGAGATGTTGGCTCAATTATCCACCTCTTCTTTGGGAAGTTCCTACCTGAGATGACCTGCCTGCCCACATTTAAAAACACCCGGAGTCTTTGCCTTTAGGCAACAAGTGACAGTCCTGCCCGTGGGGACTCCAGCTCAGGAAGATCAGGGAAGAGCCTTCCCCACCCCTCAGTCTCTGGGGAAGGAAGGCTGAGTGTTTCCTTAGGAATTCCGTGCTGACCTGTGGCAAGGGGAGCCTCCCGTTACCCTGACTCCTTAATTTGAACATCAGAAAGAATAGGGAAAGAAATATTTAATGCTTTCTCTTTCTGCCTTTCTGGAAGGAGCCCTATTGCAATCTAGCCCAAGTTACAGTGGATGAGGAAAAGCTCTGCTTTACTGAATATGCCAACAAATAAATGCAGAAAGTGTCAGAAAGAAGCAAGCAAACAACAAAAGAAAATAAAGAACCATTTTACAACGATGAGTTTAATAATTGATTCCGGTACAGATCAGAGGGTGCTAAGCCCATTAGATGAGAAGTTGGGGCCTCCCGGACAGCTGAGAAGCTAGAGCACCAACCTTAGCTTGCATGTGGCAAACTGGGGTTTAAAATATAACTTGACAGACGCTACCTGGCTGTCAGCTCCTTAGCATCAGTTATTTAACTTAGCACGGCCAGCAGAACAATGACCGTACAAGTTGCCTCCTAATGGGATTCACTGCGAAATATACAGCTTCATTTATGAAGCATTTATGAAGCATTTCTACCCTTGTAGATTACATAACTAGAAAGGCAAATAACCCAATTAAAAATCAAAGGAGTTAATTAACACTAAAGACAATGTATAGGTGGCCAATGAGCATGAGCAAAGATGTTCAACATCATTCACCATGGGGAAATGCGAATCAAAATCGTGAGGTACCATTTCACACTCACTAGATGGCTACAAGTCTAAAAATCAGAAATAGATCTGAGTGTGGTGGTGTGTCCTATAATTCCAGCACTGGGAGGGCTGAAGCAGGAAGATCATAAGTTTGACGTCAGCCTGGGTTACACAGTGAGTTCGAGATCAGCCAAACCAAAAACAAGTCGGAAATAACAAGGGTTGGTGAGGCTCTGAAGAAACTGGAAACCCCAACACCTTTTGGCAGGACTGTAAAATGGGGTGGTCACCTTGGAAAATGGTTTGACAGCGCCTCAAAATGCAAAACAGTTATCTAACGGCCCAGCAATTCTACTCCTGTGTATTCTCCAATACTCAAGAGCTGAATGCAGGTATCCACACAAAGACTTACTTGTGAATGCTCATGGCAGCATTATTCGAATTAGCCAAAGAGTAGAAACAAACTAGATGCCCGTTAAGCTATGAATGAACAAACAAAATGCAGAAGAGCCATACAGGGAATTATTATTAGGCCATGAAAGAATGAGTTCTGGGGTTGGGGATTTAGCTCAGTGGTAGAGCACTTGCCTAGGATGCACAGGCCCTGAATTCGATCCCCAGCACCAAAAAAAAAAAGAAAAAGAAAAAATAAGTTCTGATACATGCTGTAGCCTGGATGCTAAATGAACATTATGCTAAATGAAAGAAGCCAGTCACAAAAGACCACACATTCCATTTACGAAGGGACTGTCCAGACCAGGCAAATCCATAGAGACAGAAAATAGATAAGTGGCTGCCAGGGTCTGGGGGAGGGAGAAATGGAAAGTGACTACTAGATATGGGATTTGTTTGGGGTTGATAAAAATACTGTATTCTAGAATTAGATAGTGGTGATCATTACACAATTCTCTGAAGGAACACTGAATCAGCCAGATGTGGTGGCACACACCTGTGATCCCAGCACTCAGCAGGCTGAGGCAGGAAGATCACCCTGAGTTTCTGGCCAGCCTGGGCTATACAGAGTGACTTCAAGGCCAGCCTAAATGACATAGAAAGACCTCGTCTCAAAAAAAAAAAAAAAAGATGTCACACCAGGCGTGGTGTAGCACGCCTACAATCCCGGCACTTGGGAGGCTGAGGCAGGAGGATCACTGTAAGTTTGAAGCCAGCCTGGGCTACATAGTGTAGTTCAAGGTCAGTCTGAACTACATAGAGTGAGACCCTGTCTCAAAAAAAAAAAGATGTCAGAAACTACACATAGGCAAACTAATCAATGACAAGCCTGAGGAAATAATCTTTGACAAAAGCAACCAGTTTTTCTTGAGATTTGAAGAATTGAAAACTATCTCTTGACTGGGCAATTAAGATTAAGCATCATCTGTATCCCCACTGTCTGCAATCACCCACCTCCCACTTAAGCCACATCAGCTTCCCAGAAGAAAGGTCCTTTAGGACAATAGACCACCATCTTCCAGTTAGCTAGTTTAGCATTTAATTAAAAAGTTCTTTCCCTACCACCACCTTGCCTCTCTACTGATTGGCTTCCAATGGGCAGGGAGCAGTCCGATCCTTTGCATTGGTAACAAAGGCATATAAAATACTTGGTGATAAACCAGATGTGGTGGTGCATGCCTGTAATCCTAGGACTCAAGAGGCTGAGGCAGGAGGAGCGACATGAGTTCAAAGCCAGGCTGAACTACATAGCGAGACACTGTTTCAAAAAAAAAAAAAAAGGCAAGGCAATAAGAGTACAGTTAGAAACAAAGGAGTTGAGTGAGCCACTCTCTTCCCCAAAAGCTCAACCCTAAACATAAACATTTTAAGGATTATCTATACTTCCACCTTCTTAGGGGAAGTACACAACATAATAACAAAAGCCTATCACCCCACCCTAGGGGGCAGGGTTCTGATGTCAGAGAGACTCAGTGTGAGGCACCCAGAAGTTAGAGACGGCTACCCTTTAAATCCAAGGAGCCTGAGTTAGCAGACGCCATTCGCACGACCTTTGCACCATATTCACACACCATTCCCTACCCTTTTGCCCTTCCTACCCTTTTCCTTTTCTCTCGTCCTGGCTGCTACCTTCCTGCAGATCTCCAACAAATGCAGCTACCTACCCCGGAGTGTGTGCTTGGAATTCTTTCCTTGTCGCACACAAGGACCTGGAGTATTTCTGGCCCACCCAACTGCAACAGTAAGATATCATAAAGATTATATTTTATTTTGGATACTTCAGCAAAGGGAAACAGGTGAAAAAAATATGGAAAATTTCCAGACCCCACTGGAAATTAATATGGAAAATGTTATAGTTGTTAACACAACTGTAACTGGAAATGTATCTAAATGTGTCTAAGATACTATTTTTCCCTTTCTATGCATGTCTGAAAACATTTAT
This sequence comes from Hystrix cristata, assembly GCA_004026905.1. Lineage (NCBI taxonomy): Eukaryota > Metazoa > Chordata > Mammalia > Rodentia > Hystricidae > Hystrix > Hystrix cristata. The sequence goes on along the minus strand of PVJO010002236.1, from coordinate 46,823 downwards.
AACTTCTGAAAAATGAAAGGAAAGAAAAAATATACCTGAGAACAAAACAGTTCAGAAATCTGCTATTTAGGGCCTGAGAACAAAGTTTTCTCACAAACAATATAGCAGGGATCACCGGAAGAGTCAGAAGAGACTAATGTCACTCACTCCTGGCTGTGGCCCCAACACGCCGGGCCAAGGAGTCTGCACAGAACAGGAGTTGTTAAGACATTATGAGCCAGGTGCAGTGGTGCAAGCCTGCAATCCCAGCTATCCAGGAGGCCAAGGCAGGAGGATGCCAAGTTCAATGCCACCCTGGGCCATTTAGTAAGATTCTGTCTCAGAACGAAATAAAAAAGGGCTGGGCTGTGTGTAACTCAGCGCTCCCTGGGTTCAGTTCCCAGTACTAGAAGGAAAAAAAAAGACATTATGGAAATAGGAAGGGAAAGAGGGAATGTGGTACTCAGCGTGGGGCAGTATAACTGGCACAGAATAGGAGTCCAGAGATCTGAGTTCAGGTTCTGGCACTGACCTGTGTGGACTGTACAAGCCCCCGAGTTGTGACTGTTTCTTCTCTATAGCATGGGGCCTGACACACCTTCTGCCTGAGCCACATCCCAGGGCTGTCACAGGTCTCAAATGAGGTGGAGTTGAACAAGCCGTGCTGCTCCTCCTCCCAACAGATCAGGACTCCCAGCTCCATCAGCACCCTGCACCTAGACCTTGGCCACAGTGTCCGGCCCTGGAGAGCACTGCGCCTCCTTCCCGCACCCCTGCAAAGTCCTTCTCCTGGTGGCAGCATAATTTTTAAAGTTTTTATGAGAGTACTTTTCAGGGAAATTTTCAAACATATATAAACACTACAACAAACCCCCACATGCCCATCAGTTTGCTCTCACAATTACCAACATGCTCTATGTCTTACTTCATCTGTGCCTTCCCTACATGCGCCCCCTCCTTTCCTCTTTTTTGGAGTTTAAATGAAATCCCAGACATCAAAGCACTTCACCTGTCAATATTTCCGTGCATATCTCCTCTAGAAAAGCGATGTGAGCATGGTTCAATCCCCCGTACCACAAAAAGAAAAGTGGTTTGCCTGGAAGACGCCTTTCACAGCCAGCTGGTTGTAATCAGACCCCAATCCGGCTTCACTTGCATTTGGCTGACACATCTCAGAGGTCCCTTTTCACCTTTACCTGGGGGACAAAGCTCTCTTTCCTGCTTTGTCCCCCAGGCGGTTTATTTGAAGAAAATGGTCATCTTTTAAAATCAAATCATGCCACTCACCCAATTAGAAATGTCAAATGGCTCCCTGTTGCGTCACAGAATACAGTTAAACAATATCCAATGTCATTCATTCATACATTCATTTGTTCCTTCGTTCAACAGAGGGCTCACTATGTCCACAGGTACCGTTCCCAGAACTAGGCAGATGGCTGTGAACACGACATGGCCTGTCCTCATGAGGCTCAGACTCTCACGGGGCAGATGGGCAATAAGCAAATAAACAAATACATGAAGAACTAGCTGTAGGTTCTGTGATAAGGTGTCACCAAAGAGGGAGGTCGGGGAAGCTCGCTGGAGAGCTGAGACCTGAGACAGAAGACGTAGCCTGGGACAGAGAAGAGAAGCACCAAGACCTACACAGAAGGTCCAGGAAGAGAAAGGAAGCCAGGTGGCTGGAAGACAGATGGCACCACAAGGGCAGAAGGACCAATGAGGCTGGGCCACCCACAGGAAGCTGTGTAGACACCTGGGAGAAGGATGGCTTTCATGGAGCACAAAGGAAAAGCCTCAGAGGGCTTGGGGTTGGGAGTGAGGAGGCTGAGGGGCAAGGCACTGTGGACCTTGCTGTAGTGCAGCTCCTACACACACCTATCACATGCAGGCACGTGCCAAGCTCTGTGCCTGCACTGGCCAGGGTCTCACATGCAGCACAGTGACATCACCTGAACCCCGCTCCTGCCTGTTGTCCTTCTCTCAGAACTAACCTTCATCCCTTAGCCCCTTCTATAGAGGGAGGGCCTCCGGACCCTATACTAGCCCATACTCCACTCTGATCTAGGCCCACCCAGCCCTCAGCCTCTCAGAGTAGAGCACTCAGCATAGCCAGCAGCAATTCAATTGTCAGTGTAAGTACTCTCTAAAGCCATCTTCCTCAGTACATGGGGCACCCTGTGAGGACAAGACAAACTAGTTGTTATGGATTGGATCAAAAATACCGCCAAAAGGTCACGCATGTGTTCATGGAAGGTGATTAGATCATGGGGTACTAATCTCATCAGTGGTTTAATCCATTGATGAGTTAGTTCATAGCTTGAATGTGCTGATAAGATGGAGACCTGTTTGAAGGAAGAAAGTCACTGGTTCATGACCTGGAAGGGTACATATTATTCCTGGCCTCTTCTCCCATCTCTGGCTCTTTCCCCACTCTCTGCTTCCTGGCCACCATAGGTTAGGCAGCTTTTCCCTGCCATGCCCTTTCACCATGATGTTTCTTTCTGCTTTAGAGCCAGCTGACCATGGCCTGAACCCTCTGAAATGGTGAGTCAAAATAAATCCTCCTTTAGGTTGTACATATCAGGCATTTGGTCACAGCAATGAAAAGCTGACCAATACATTGGTCTTATTTTCAGCCCCTATGTCCAAAGCCTCACATTGGTGTATTAGGGTACCTGGTATATTAGGGAACAAATTAAGTATTTTAGAATGAATAAATGATGGACCTTAACATTTCATACAAACATACAAAACAATACTCGGTGTCCTGAAAAAGTATATGTGCTTGCTCAGCACTGGGCCATTCAACCAAAAAATACTAAAGACACAAGATAAAATAAGCCTTAGGAATAATTTTGTCAAACCTCTTCATTTTATGAAAAGACCAGAACAACAAAACGCTAAGACATTAAATGATTTGACTTTAATTATAAATAGGTCAACATGATTAATCGATGATTAATTTGACTAGCAAAACAACAAACTTCTTGTGCGCCTATAAATTTGGCCATGCTCCACGTGAACACGTGTGTGTATACTGTGTGTGTGTGTGTGTGTGTGTGTGTGTGTATACTGTATATGTGTGGGAGAGAAAGGGAGACAAGGAAAATGAGTCAGGATAGAGGTACATAATCCTCTTGCTACCAAGGATATTCTTTTATTATTTTTCCATGGCATGAAGGATTTTATCTTTAAAACAAACTAAATATATTCAATAATAATTAATTCATGTCTCCATTCTTATGAATCAAAGGCAAATAATGTAATATGCAATGTAATTATGTTCTAGAAGTTTTTCTGTACACCAATGAGAGCTTACAACAAGCATGAGGTAACTGGCATAAATAAATTGAGATGATCAAATTCCAGAGGAAGGAAGAAAATGCTTTTCCACTTGTACATCTTTATTACAGTTTTGAAGAACTCTTGCCCCGGGAGTTCAAGGTTTACTGGCCGAGGCAGCAGAGCTTGTGTGAAATGTCCACTGGCCTACAGAGTGGGCTGATTAGGGCCCAGATGGGGCCCAAGGAACAGCTCACTGTTTTTTTTGGTGAGACTGTCCTGATTTACCATCCAAAAGAGGCCATTACATGGGCTAGGTCAGACCTCCTCTCGCAGCCATCCTGCTGTGGCTTGCAGGAGGAAGTCTGGAAACCCAGGTGACACCTGACCCTCCCACAGGATAGTCCCCAGTGAAACCTCCTGCCTCCGAATGCCTGTCACAAGGAGGTTTAGCCAGGAGAGGTCTGGGTCTCATCAGCTCACCAGCTCTCCAAAACGTCAGTCTCAAAACCCCTTAACACTCTTAATGACTTTTGAAGATCCTCCAAAGCTTGTGCTTGAATAGATTATTACAATCAATGATTATATGAGAAAGATTAAAGAGTTGAAAAACATTTAAACATTTCTAACATTTAAATAATGCACCTAATTGCTGGGTGCGGTGGCACATGCCTGTAATCTCAGCACTTGGGAGGCTGAGGCAGGAGAATTGCTGCAAGTTCGAGGCCAGCCTGGGCTACATAATGAGTTCCAGGCCAGCCTGAACTACATGCCAAGACCCTGTCTCAAAAAAAAAAAAAAAAGCACTTATTACATGTTAGCATAAGTAACATTATTTTTTACTGAAAGTAAACCAAACCAAAAATACTCAGGGAGAAAAAAGTGTCATTATTTTATATTTCTGCAAATGGATCTGATGTCTGGTTTAATGGAAGCCAGATTCTCGTCTCTGGCTCTATGCTTGATCTGTGGTAAGAACAGCTATCATGAATTTAGCACATAGCCTCCGCTGAACTCCACTATACATTCATGAGAACACAAGAGCAGAAAAAGCAAATAGTATCTCGGTACTATTATTAGGAAGAGTATGGACACTGGAAATTCCTAACAGGTCTCCAGCGCACCCAGGGTGCCTACACACACTTGGGAACTGCCATCTTTGAGCATTATTTTCTAGGACTCCCAACCCAGCTCCTAGCACCCTCTTACTCTCCTCTTTCCCCCTGTAAACCAGGCTCCCATTTCCTCCTCCATCTGACTGCTTGCTTGGGGGTCTGCTGGCCTCAGGGCATTTCCTCATCTGGTCCCCTTGTTGATAGCCAACACTACATATGCAAACTGAGCTAACCTTTTTCCCACCACCCACCCTTTGCGTCTGCCTTCTTACTGTCCCACATGTTCCCTAGCAGAAATCCTGCTGGCTGGGGCATCTCAGATGACCTCTCAGATCCCCCTTCTCTCCTTTGCCCCACCCTACACACCTGGGGGGGGGACCAGGTAATGGCACTGGTTTTCCATTCCAAACTCCTCCTGTCTGTTTGTCCAGGCCATCGTGCAAACTACTGTCACACTTGCCCTACCAAAGACAGGCATGCCTGGTGACCAGCTGTAGGTAGCGTGACCTGCTGGGCACAGACCTCCTAGCCCTTTTACAACCCTCCACATCTGGCCCAGTCGTCTCCCTGCATCCCTGCCTGTTGCCACCATGGGGGGCAGTTGTGACCCCGCCTCCCCATTGACTCTGGTCCATGAGATGTTAACAGAATGATCCAGACAGAGGCAGTAGAGAGGACTTAGATCTGCATTTGCTCTCTGACATCCCCATGAAGACAGGCTCAAGCTGGCCAGCAGAAGCAGTACTGTCCAGCAGAACTCTCAGCAACGATGGGAATGCCCCATCGCAGCACTGCCCAATGGAGTAACCACTGGCCACAAGGGGGTACTGGGCACTGGAAATACGAGTAGTGCAACAGGAAGGCTGAAATGTTTTTAAATTTCTTAAAATTTTTATTCTTTCTTTCTTTCTTTCCTTCTTTATTGGTGCTGGGGATCAAACTCAGGGCCTTGCGCTTGCTAAGCAAGTACTCTACCACTGTGTTAAATCGCCAACTCTGAAACTTTCATATTATCTACTGGTCATTCACTCAGGTAGCAATTTTTGACTTCCTGCCTCAGCCTCCCAGGGTGTAGGGATTACAGGCTGAGGCTGTGGCTACTGTATTAGAAAGAGAGGCTGCGGAGGATGAGAACCAATCATCCAGTCATGACAGAAAAGGTCACCAGGGGTCAGCCCCCTTCCCCCTCCCTGCCCAGCTCCCCCCACTTCGGGAGGTGTGTTAATTTAGATAAGAAAAAGAAATCTCACTTTTAAATAACTACTAGCTGATATTTAGCATTTCCTTCCATACGATTGTAGGCAACAAAATACTGTAGCAGTAGTGAGACCAGCCTGGGTAATTTAGCCAGACTGTCTACAAAAAAAAAAAAAGCCTGGGGACTGGGGACGTACCTAAGTGGTAAAGTGCTTGCTTGCCTAGCATGGGTCCAATGCCCAGCACTGCTTAAAAAAAAAAGAAAAAAAAAAGTCGGCATATATACTACTCCATATAATGTGTTTCTGTATTCCAACACATTTGGTAATCTTGTGGATTTTATTTTATGCATTTGAAAGCATTATACTGAGCTGGCCACACTGGCACGAGCCTGTAATCCCTGCACCCTGGGTGGCTGAGGCAGGAAGATCACAAGTTCCACCCCAGCTGGGGCAATTTAGCAAGACTCTTGTCTCAAAAAATAAAAAGGGCTGGAAAGATAGTTCAGTGCGATGGCCAGGGGTTCACTCCCCAGTACCATAATAATGATCATAACAAAAAGTACAATAAAATTAAAGCATTATACTACACCAGCTTCCCCAAAGGGGTAGGCTTCTTGTGCGTTGCCACTAAGGACTCATTCCTTTAGGCAAAGCCGACAAGCTCTAGGCAGTGCTGACCAGGACGCACCCCGGCCGCTGTTCACGTGGCCCTCCCCACCCCCCGGAATGCACACAGCTTCCTATGAAATCCACATGGCGAGCGGCTGGGGAAGGCAGCGGCACAAAAGGGCTTGACCGAATTGACAACGCCCCCAGCCCGGGCCAAGCACTGCGGAGGCTCCAAAGAACTGAGGGTCACCTGGCCGCGCTCTTCTTTTGGAGCCCCCCAGAATGACAAAAATCGGGCACAGGAAACTGGATCACAGGGGCGCGCTGCGTTGCCAGCCCTGACCTCTGGACTCTGAATCGAGACCAAGTAGAGAGAGCAGAAGTATTGCCAAGGAACATCCGGAGTCCACACACGCAGATGCCGGGCTGTCGCTTCAATTCCCCGGACGGAGAGCCGGGTTTGGCCGCCCTTTCCCCCTGGACCACGGAGGCCCGGCCCGCGCTCCGCGACCCACCTCTGGCCACTGCCCGGCAGGGCTCCGCGCCCGCGCCCGCGCCCGCGCCTGGCCCCAGCTGGCCGGTGCTGCCCCCGGGGTTGGGCACTGTAGGGCGCACGGGCACAGCCTATGATCCCAGCTATTCAGGAGGCTGAGGCAAGACGTCTGCAAATTCAGGGCTAGCCTGGACAACTTACCAGGGCTCTTTATCAATATAAAAAATAAAAAAGAAATGAAGATGTACTCAGTGGCAGAACGCCCTTGGGGTTCATCCGCAGCACCGAAGGGGCGGTGTGGGTGCAAAAATTAACTTACAGACAAGCTATTGTCATTGCTTTATTAAATTCAAAACTTTAAAAAAAAAAAAGGCGCAGGACAAAGGCCGGACGCTGACCGACCTCCCGGGGGCGACACAGCCCACCGCCGCGGGAGGAAGCTCCGCCCGGAGTCCCGGAGTCCCGGGTGAGCAAAGGCGCGCGCGGAGCGGGACCCACAGGCGCCGCCCCGGCCCCGCGCGCGCTCCGGTGACAGCGACGGGCGGCGGGGTGGGGAAGGGCAGACCCCGGGGGCATAGACCCAGAGCAGGCCCGGCCCCGCGGTCAGCGGTTCGGGTCGCGCTTGCGTCCGCCCGGCCGCGCTCATGCCGCCCGCTCCCGGCAGGCGCCCCCTCCCGACCCGGCCCGGCCCACTCACGTAGACAGAGTCGATGCCCGAACGGTCGTAGAAGGCGAGCGCCCCGCTGAGCTCCAGGGCCGGCGACACGACGTCGTCCCCATCCTCCAGCTCCAGGTCCCCCTGCGAGGGGCCAAAGGGGAACAGGTCCCGGCGGCTCAGGCAGCCCCCGGGCCCCGCCAGCAGGAGCTGCAGGAGCAGCGCCCGCGCCCACGCAGCCCCGCACCGGCGGCTCACGACCTGCATGATCCCGAGCTGCAGCTCCGAGGACGCAGCGGCTGGCGGCCAGCGGAATAAAGCGGAGCTCGCACCCGACGCCCCCGCCCCGGCCGCCCCTCCTCCCTCCCGCCCGGCGTTCCCACCCCGGGAAATAGGGAAGGGGAGGGGGAGATGGGGAGTCCCCGCCCCGCACACCCCGCGCGCGCCTGACGCGGCCCAATGGCCGCCAGGGGGAGGGCGGGGGGCGACACGGTCCCGAGCCGTCGGGGGCCGCGCCCTAACCCCCGGTTCCGAAACCAGCTGGGGCGGGCTCGCCTGGAACGGCGGGCCGGCTCCGCAGCAGGAGCACAGCGCTGGGCTCCGCGCCGTACCCTGCGGCCCGGCAGAGCCCCGAGGGCTGTGGATTCAGGAGCCGAGCCCGCCCTCGTACCGCCCAGCCTGTGTCCGGTGGGAGGCTTGGGGTGGGTGCCAGGAGCTAGCGACGGAGGACAGGCCGGGGGCGAGGCCATTAACCCCTGCGTCCGTGCAGCCGGCGTTTGAGTGCTGGTCCTGGGCTCCTTCCCGTGGAGGGCGCAGCAAGGAATAGGGTCCCACCGCCACCCCAAAGTCACCAGGGTGTAACGCAATGCAGTGTTAGGTTAGGGCCCCAGGTGACGAAAAACTGTGGGGCTGGACTAGCTGGCCAGGGGAGGCTTGGTGTGGGATGGCAGGAATCGAACCAGGTTTTCGGGAAGGAATGAATTTAAACGCGGGCGCGAGAAAGGTCGTCCTGGGAGATGGAGGGAGCGAGTAGGTTGGATTCGAGGGACCATCACCCCCACCCCCACCCCGAGGATTTGGGAAAGGGCTGCTCCAAATAAAATTTTGAATAACAAATCTAGGAATCTGAACCCGCCCTGCGCTGACACCTGGAAAAGAACCTTTGGAAGTTTTTTTGTTTTTTTTTTTTTTACAAAGATTTGTAAACGATTTAAGTGATATTTACCTGAAAAAAAAATGGTGGATCATCAATTTGGCTCTAAATTCAAAGTACAGACAGGTAGCTATCTTAGTGCGATTGAAAGTAGCTGAGACAAGTGGTGAGAAAGGAAGACGTGGAAATTCAGGAGAAGTGAATCTAAAAGGTACTATAATGAAAGAAGAAACCAGCCCTGATGACGATTTCAACAGTGAGGCAAAACAGAAATGAAGTAAACTGACGTTTAAGTGCCAAGGAGATTGGAAAACCCGTGTTACTTTCAGACCAGGGAAGAGGACCTTGCAGCTGGGTATGTGTTTGATATCAGACCCGTTAACTCCATGGGATCGACAGGACATCCTTGTTTCCTGCCAGCAGCTAAAATTAAGGACCTGGAAACTAGTTTGAAATCATTTTACCCAGTAAACAGCAAATTCTTTACATTTAGAAGGTGTGAGCCCTGATCAGAAGAAAACACACACACACACACACAGCAAATGAAACACTTTCTGAGCATAAAGTTTTTGATCTATTCATGATACCTTTCCTTTTTATTTATTTCATTTTATTTATTGGTACTGGGGATTGGTACTGAACCAGAGGTAGGATTAGGAGAAATAAAAATAAGTAGATAGCTGGGCGTGGTGACACAAGCTTGTAATCCCAGCACTCCGGAGGCTGAAGCAGCCTGGAGTTTGAGGCCAGTTTAGGCTACCTAACCAGACACTGTCTCAAAAAAAAAAAAAAGAAACTAAATTAATTAATTAATTAACTAATTAAAAATAGGAAGGAGAGAAGGAAAATCATAACTAAAAATATTACTTTTGTCAGGCATGATGGTTCAGCCTGTAATCCCACACTCAGGAGACTGAGGCAGGAGGATTGCCTTGAGTTTGAGGCCAGACTGGGCTACAATGTGACGTCAAGTCCAGTTTAAACTACATAGAGAGACCCTATCTCAAAAAAAAAGTATTTTTCTAAAAATTGTACTTTTAAGAGAACTGCAACTTCTGGGACCCAGTTGAAGTTAACCAAGGTGATCCAATCAGCATTTCCTTGGTTAATTTAGGCTCCTTTCTTTCTAGGCCTGTCAAGCCCAAACTCATTAAGAATACTGTAAATCCACAAAATGGCTTAGTTAAAATACAAAGAACGAAAGAACGGGAACCTAATCCTAAAATAAAGGAATGGGTTGAAAGAATTTCAAGAACGCTTAAATTAGCCATTTTTAAAAAATACTGAGCTCCTAATGGTAAAATTGGCCATTTCTGTTCTGAGGGGTGGGTCACCTTTTCCTGGAATTTCCACCCCAAAAAGAGAAGTATAAATATTCCCAGTTCTAGAAAATAATACACCCTTTTCTTTCTGAAAGCTTGCACTCCACTCTTGAATGTGTGCTTTTTTGGGGAGGATGCGGTGCTGGGGATCAAACTCAGGGCCTTGCACTTGCTAGGCAAGCGCTCTACTACTTTAGCTAAATCCCCAACCCTGAATGTGTGCTTTTGAATTTCTGCATACCAAATCTTTCCCGTGCCTGAACCAATTTGCTTCAGTTTTCTCCACTGATGGTGAGCATCTCTGGTTTTCCCCAGAGTCACTGTGTCTGGCACCTGGGGCCCCTAGATATGCTTTCTAGGCTCTTGTCCTGAACAGAGAATTAGTCAAGACAAGCACAAAAGATAGTGAGGTTTTGCATTTATTAAAGTATTAAGGTAGAAAAAGAAGTATGCGCTACGGAGTGAGAGTGGGCCACTGAAGAGAGACTACAGAGGCCAAGAGCTTAATGACAGCTCTTTTGTTTTGTGTTTTGAGACAAGTCTTGCTGTGTAGTTCAGGCTGGTCATGAATTCACTGTGTAGCCTAGGCTGGCCTTGAACTCCAGGCTGCTTCTGCCTCCAGAGTGCTGGAATTACAGGGATGCGCCACCATGCCCCTCGGCGGTCATTTTTTGTTTCTCCCACTCCTTAGGCTGAGGTCAGAACTAGGCCATCCTATTAATGACCTTCTTGATTTTTCACCAGAAGAACTGAAGATAGACTTTCTGATTGGTCCCAAGTGCAGGGCTTTGAGAACTGTTTTTCTGTGTATGTCCTTAATCTCCTTGATGGCCAGGTCATGCCCACTTATCCAGCTGCTTTGCCATGCCCTGATCTCCTGCTTCATTATTGTGCCCACCCCAACAAATGTTATTTTGATTTTGTTTTTTTGAGGCAGGGTCTTGCTATGTAGTTTAGCCTGGCCTTGCTGTCTAGCCCAGGCTAGCCTCAAACTCGAGACAATCCTCCTTTCCTCAGCCTCCCAAGCGCCAGGATTACAGGCACGAGCCACCACACCCGACTAACAAATGTTATTTTAAAAATTTATTATTATATATAATTAAATTGGCTATAATTAAAAATTTAGTTTTCTATATCTAAAGCAAGAAGATTTTCTTAAGATATTAAAATGCTGTTGGTTAAACTTACAAACACTAGATTGAAAAACAAAGGCTTGTGTTTTATCAAGATAATTTCCATTGTTAGATTCTCGATTACTTAAACTGAATTTTTTTATTGGTGGGGGTGCGGGGGATCGAACTTGGGGACTTGTGCTTGCTAGGCATTAAACTGAATTTTTTTTTTTTTTTTTTTTTTGGTGCTGGGGATGGAACTCAGGGCCTTATGCTTGCAAGGCAAGCACTCTGACCACTGAGTTAAATCCCCAGCCCCAAACTGAATTTTTTAAGAGTTAAAGTTTATTTAAATATTGGCTTGTTGTAAAATCTTTTCAATAATCAGTTTATAATTGGTGAAATAAACAACTATTATCTTAGGTTATAGGTGTATTTCTTCCCCATTGTTATAAAAAAAATAAGAGAAAATTTAATTTCTTTAACAGAGAGGAGTCTCTATGCTGTTAAACTGAACCTGTTATATTTGGGTAAACACAAGAAAAATGGAAGTATTCAAAGACTTATGCCAAATGCTTCCTAAATTTTGTGTAACTTCTACAACTTTTCAGACCTACTATTTTGTAAGATTCTACTTTTGATTTTTAGCCCCTATTTCTTTTAACATGCTTATAAAATGAAGCTTCAGTGTCAATGACTTGCTAATACCCTTGTCCTCTTTTACAGACTATCATGAGGACAGTTCATCAAATGACAAACGCCATCTGCCTTTGTCTCCGTCCCTGGCTGGGCAGGAGCAAAGCCACTCCTCAGCCTGAAGCAGTTACAAAGAAGGGGCAGACCTTGACCCTTCTGCACCCTCTAAGAATAAGAAATTGAAGTAGGGCATGGGTGAGTGAGATGGGATGGAGAAGGAGACAAAATCATTACTAAAAATTGTACTTTTAAGAAGACTACCGCTTCTGGGACCCAGTCAAAGTTACCCAAGATGACCCACGTGGGCCTTCCCTTGGTTAATTTAGATTCCTTTCCGTCCAGAACCAGCACGCCCCAAGTCCTTCAGAATACTGTAAGTCCATAAATTGGCAGAGTTAAAAAAAAAAAAGTAAAAAGCAGGAACCTAATCCTAAAATACATGCTGAGAGAATTCAAAGAATGCTTAAATTATCCATCTTAAGGGAAAAAAAGAAAAAAAAAAGGGAAAAAAAGAACTAGGCTCATACTGATAAAGTGGGTCAGTTCCCTTCTGGGAAACACCTTTGCCTGAAGTTTCCACCTGATCAAGAGAAGCATAAATGTTCCCAGTTTCAGGAAATAACCTCTCCCCTCCCCCACATTCCAGTCTGGGATGTGTACTTTTAAATTTCTGCCTAATAAATCCCGCCCTTGCCTTTTCTGACCAGCCCTGAAAATTATTTTTCCCCTGACTGGAGTCGTCAAACCCTGTTCGTGAGTGAGGGTGGGTTAGACTCCTCATCCTCAACCCAGCCCAGTGACAAACTCACAGCGTTCGCACTGAGCCACACCCCCAACCCCTTTTTAATCTTTGTATTTTGTCTTACTAAATTGCTGCATTGCCTGGGCTGGGCTGAAACTTGTGATCCTTCTGCCTCAGCCTCCTAAAAGGACTATTGATCGATTGAGCTCAGGACAGAACCCGGGGCCTGGCACAGGGCATATGCTCTGTCCCTAGTCCTTGGGACCCCACTTTTACCTACTACATCGAACGGCCTCTGTGCTGCGGCGTTTTCCCCGGGGGAGTCCGCCTCCGCCGGCCTGCTGCTCCCTGCCCCTCCGGGCTTCTGGGCCTCGCGGAGGGTCCAGCCCGCCCGAGCACACGCCACCCTCCTCCCGCCCCACTCGCCCTCGCCGGAGCCTGGAATGCTCTCAGCCCTCTGGCAGATTCGCTCCCTTTTTGGTGCACGGACAGCTGCCGAAGCTGCCATTGGCCGGGGGTTTCCTTGGGAGTGCAGGAGGAGAGCGGTCCTCCGCGGGGCCCGTTTGCCAGCCGTAAGGCGGGCAGGTTCCAGGCTCCGGAGCCTCCGCGTGCTGGTCCTCCGGGTGGGCTGCTCGCGCTTGCCATGAAAGCGTCGTTGTGAGGGTTAGATGAGGAAATCCGCGACACACTCCCAGCACAGGGGCAGGCGCGGAGTGCGTACTCGGTTAACGCTAAGCCGTTATTATTATCTACGTGTAGAGTTTTCATGATGCTTACGGTTCCCTGTCTCCTGAGACTGCACCGTGAGTCAGACGCTGCACCAGGAATCGGAAATACCACGACTCCTAACGATAATCCCTGTGTGAGAAGCTTGCAGCGCAGTGGAGGAGGGCGAGAAGACGTGACACAGTGCCATTCCGGAGCTGGTACACAAAGGGCAGGAAGAAATGCTACTCACCGTGTGCCTGCCTCTGCTGGGTGCTCTGGGCAACTCGGAATTTAATGCTGATCACAACCGCACGCTGCACAAACTAGCAGCCCGCAACGATTAGGGGACACTCCCTGGTTCGCACAAGGAGTGGTGGCAGGGCTAGAATTTAGTCCCACTTGAAAGCCAAAGTGGATACCCTCCTGCCACATTTAGCCTGCTTTCCTGTGGTAGGGGAGGTTTCTGCTGTGGCTTCCACTTCCAAGATGCGCTGGCCCCGCGGTTTATGCCCCATGTCCTGGCTCTGTTTCTATCTGGTTGTTTCCCTCTTTCATCAGAGCTGTCCTGCCTGTGTGAGCTTAGTATATATTGTAAACTCGCTCTCACTTACTATGACTTTCCCTGCACTCACTTCACAGAGCTCAGTCCTTGTGGGATGTGACGTTGATGCTGTGTCCCCTACCAGAAGAGTGTGGCCTGTGTCCCGGGCACTTCTTCAGAACGTGTGGTTCCAAATATGTCTCCTGTGTAATCATAACCTGCATCAGAGAATACTGAGTTTCCCACTGCGTTCCAGACGTAGTCGCAGTGTGTGTAATAATGGGCTCCTTTTCTCTAGTTGTTCTGTGTTTTCCCAGGTTAGAAGCTCTTTGGGGCAAGGACTATGTGTTCTATTGGTGTTCCTAGTTTGCAGAGCCCAGTGCTGTGTGTACATGAACAAATGGTAACTATGTAAGACTTTAAGAATTATTTGAAGCCGGGGATGTTGGCACACACCTGTAATCCCAGCATTCAGGAGGCTGAGGCAGGAGGATTGATGTGAGTCCAGTGCCATCCTGAGCTACATAGTGAGTTCTACTTTTGATATCTGCAGTAGCAGTTGCACTGAGGATTACGTAACACACCAACTGGGGGGGAAAAATATGTGCAGGGGTATAGCTTAGTGGCGGAGCACTTGCCTAGCATGGGTTAGATACTTTAATTAAAGCCTGCCTTTTTGAGACGTAGGCTCTTTCTTTGCTGTCATCCTGATGGGGCAAGAAGACAAAATTTATGAAGCAGGGTTTCGACAGTGTTGATGAGAAGCCCTGGTAGCTTTTCTGCCTTGCTATCCAGACAATAGTCTAGGCAACCGGGTAGGCAAATAGTTCCTGGTGTTTCCCTGAAGGAGGCGTCTGTTCCAACCTCTCTTGCGGGGACATCTGACCACTGAGCATGTGTGATCAGGGAAGGTTACTCTATTTTCCAGATGTCACACAGAGTTAAATGTGTTACTGTTTCGACTCTGAGGAACTCATCTGATTCATGAATATTTTTAAAAACCTAAGCTAGATTCTGATCTAAGATAAAAATGAACTAATTAAATGACAAAAAGGGAGATCAAACAGGATTCGTCGGTGTTAAATTTACTGTGTACCTAGAGGTTATTGGATGTTCTTTTGTTTTGTTTTTGAGACAGGGTCTTACTATGTAGTCCAGGCTGACCTCAAACTCACAGGGATCCTCCTGCCTCAGCCTCCTGAGTGCTGGGATTATGGGTATGTACCACCACACTCGGCACTCTTCCTGGCTTTTATCATCAGACCTCCCGCACAAGCCACCGAGGTTCCACTTGCCTCTCATGTTGTTTTAATCTTTCATCTCATGTATGTAATTTTTAGACTTATACAAAAGTCTCAAGAATAATTCCAAGAAATTTCCCGTATATCTTTCACCCAGATTTCCCCAAGTTTTTATGTTTTACAAAAAAAAATTTTTACCATAGTTGCTTTATTTCCCTCTGTCTCTGTTTTTTCTATCTCTAAACACACACACACACACACACACTCGTGCATGCACATATATGTATACATAGATACATATCTATGCATGTTTTTAGCTGGATGTTTCAGGGTAGGTTTCACTTTAATTAATGTGAAGATGCCCTTTACCTCTGAGTACTTTCGTATCTGCTTCATAAAACTGTAACATTCTCTTGCACAACCAAATGCAATTGTTATAATAAGGGAGTTAGCATTGTATTAACACTGTAATTTGCAGATCTTATACAGAGTTTACCAAATGTCCAGATAATGTCATTAGTAGCAAGAGAAAATAGTGGATTACAAATTACATTCAGTTGTCATATGCTTTGTCTTCTTCAATTTGAAAGGGTTCCTCTGTCATTCTTTATCTTTCATGACTTTCCTTGATTTTTTTTTTTAGCTATATAACCCAAACTGGCCTTGAACTCGTGGCAATCCTCCTGCCGCAGCCTCCAGAGAGCTGGGTTACAGGTGTGCACCACCACACCCAGCACGACCTTGACTATTTTAAGAGGACAGGCCGTCCTCGATTTGGATTTGCCTGATGGTTGCTTCATAGTCACACCAGAGTTTTACGTAAACTTTGGCAGGAACACAGAAGCAATGCCCAGTACTTCATGGTGCCACATATTAGGAGACACATTGTGTCAGTTTGTCCCGAAGCTGGTGGTATTAACTTTAATCAACAGGTACACACACAGCTCCTAGATTTCTCCACTATAAAGTTACTGTGTCTCCTTTTATAATTAATAAGTATGTTGGGGGAAGATAATTTGACACTATGTAAATATCCTGTTCTTCGTTAAATTTTTACCCTCTAATTTTACCCCATTGATGGTTCTTGCCAGAATTGATTACAATTGAGACAGGTGCCAGGTGTTTTTTTTTTCTTCCTTCAGTCTTTTTGTTTTATTCTGATAAAATACACATACAGAATATTCACCACCACAATCATTTTTAAACATAGAGTTCAATGGTATTAAGCATATTCACATTGTTGTGCAACCACCACCATCCATCTCTAAAACTCTTCATCTTACAAAACTGAAACTCTACCCTTTACACACACTTCCCCGTGCCTCCTTCCCTCAGCCCCTGACCATCACCATTCTGCTTTCTGTCTCTATGGATTTGACTGCTTTAGAAAACTCATATTAGTGGAATCATTAGTGGTGTCTTTGGGGACTGGCTTATTTCACATAACACGGTGTCTTTCAGTAGCATGCACTAGAGTCTCTTCCGTTGTTTGCTTTGTCGTTTTCTGTCTATCCGTCCACCTAGGCTGTCCACCGACTGCCTCTGGGTTTCAGCTACCGTGAATAAGGCTGCACATGAATCTTTTTGAGACTCTGCTTGCAGTTCTTTGATAAACGTCCCAGAAGTGGATTGTAGCATTGTTATGGCCACTCTGGTTCGTATGCTCAGGCCATTTATTTTGGTAAAAAGGAAAAAAGATTTGCTCAAAGTTAGCTCCAAGGAGATGGATGAGTCCATTTGCCTCAAACCATTGTCTCACCATGTATAGGTGTGTTAGGGTCTTCTACAGCAAAGAGTGGTGGGGGGAAGGGAATACACAAGGAAACAATAAACATATTCAGGCTTGTTTCATCCCTTCTTGGACCTGACCTATCTCTTCCTTCTCTGAGGGTATGAAATTGGACCTCTTGCCAGCATCTGTATACTCTGTCCATTCATCTGGGCATGCAGGCGTGTTGGTACCTGCCCATAATCCCAACACTCAGGAGGCAGAGGTAGGAGGATTGCTATAAATTTAAGAACTGTCTGGGCTACATAGTGAGCTCAAGGCCAGCCTGAACTACATAGGAAGATCCTGTCTCAAAAAGTCAAAACCAAACAAAAAAATGCATTTGGACTGAGGAGGGGTAGAGGAAGCTATTTATTTCCTAGGCCTGAGGAAGTTTGGAGAAGCCACTTGTCTCTAAAGGAAAAATTTAACCTTTAAAGTTCCATTTTGTAGCCAACCGGATCTTGCATGCCTGTAATCCCAGTACTTGGGAGGCCGAAACAGGAGGATGGCTGTGAATTTGAGGCCAGCCTGGGCTCTATATCGTGAGTTCAAGGCCAGTCTGAATTTCAGCAAGACCCTGTCCAAAAAGAAAAAGGAAAGCAAGAAAGAAATACAAACTAAAAAAAAAAAAAAAAAAGTTCCATTTTGCAGTGCTGGTTATGGAATCATATGGTAATTTTACTCTGATTTTATTCTCAGTATTTTGAGAAACTGCCATGCTGTTTTCCACATTGGCTATACCGTGTTCCATTCCTACCAGCAGTGTTCAAGAGCTGCATTTTTTCCACATCTTGAACAATATCTAGCTGTCTGAGACAGGGCCTCGCTATGTAGTTCAGGCTGACCCTGAACTCAATATGTAGCCCAAACTGGCCTAGAACTTTCAGCGATCCTCCTGCCTCAGCCTCCTAGTGCCACCACATTGCCTCATTTTATATGTATATCTCTATGTATCTAAATCTAATAGTATCTCTCCTAATGGGTGTGAAGTGGGACCTCATTATGACTGTGATATCCATTCCCTTAATGATGAATGATAAGGAGCATCTTTTCACATACTTACTGGCCCAATTGCATATCTTAATTGTCTACTCAAGTTTTTGCCCATTTTGAATCATGTTGCTTGCTTTTTTGGTGTTAGTGGTTATTTTTTTATTTTGAAAAACTTCAAACTTTAAGAAAAATTGGTAAAACAAAATACACCCAAATACACCAGTTGTTAACATTTTACCACATCTCTTTCCACCTCTCAGTATGTTGTTATTTGCATAATCATTTGAGAGTCAATTGCAAATACTGTATTATGACCCTTCCTGCCTAAATACTTTAGCATAGGTATTCTGAGAACAAAAATTTTCTCTTTAGAACAACAACCCACTAATCATAGTTAAGAAATATAATAGTCACACAATCACATTATTTAATTACACAAAGCATATTTGAAATTTATCTGATTTCTAGCTTCCAGAACTGTGAGATAATAAATTTCTGTTTTTAAGCCCAGCTTGTGGCACTTTATTCCAGGAGCCTGGGGAAACTAACATGCAGCATAACTCCAGCTTTCTGAGTTTTCTTTTTTTCTTTCTGTGGAGTTCAGGCTGGCCAGAACTGCATATGTAGCCCAGGCAGGCCTCCAACTCATGGCGATTCTCCTGCTTCAGCCTCCCAAGTGCTGGGATTACAGGTGTGTGCCACAACACTTGGCTCTTTTTTTTTCTTTTTTACCTCCTTGGCAGTGCAGGGGATGGAAATGGAGGCCTGACACACATTTGGCCAGTGCTCGGCCCCTGAGCTACGCCCTCAGACTCACCAACCTCCTGTGTGACCTCATCGCTGTCCCCCACCCACCCATCCGATAGAAACAGTGGCTTGGTTCTGTCTGACCATCTCTCAGCTCTGTTTATGTCTCTCGATTCTTCTAGGCCAAACGCTCTGTATCCAAATCAACTCTCCTGGATCTGTCTGTGATTTTCACGGTTTATTGTTTTTGGCATTGAGGGTTGAACCCAGGGCCTTCTCACTGAGCTATATCCCCCAGCCATTTATTTTTTCATTTTTGGGACAGGGTCTCAATAAGTCACTAAGTTGCCCAGGCTGGACTCAAACCTGTGATCCTCCTGCCTCAGCCTCCCAGAGTGCTGAGATTACCACATGCCTCACCATCTGGACTGGTGTAGGCCTCTTTTATGGTTTGTGACTCCACTCGGTATCAGACCTAGTCCTGTATTGCATGCCCTCCTCACTGCCAAGTATTTACCGAGTGACTACTATGTGTCAGGCACAGCTCCAGGTTGTGGGGAAACAGCAGGGCACCAAAGTCCCTCCTCTCTGGCATTTGTGTGACCAGATGGGGAAGGGACCAGCAGTGTGCTCCAGGTTCCTATTTGTCCCAATCAATGAATTGGTCAGAGCAATTGGTAGATTTGAAAGATTACCATTCATTTTAGGGCTGAAATAAGAAAAACAAAAGAAAAAGGAGAAGAAGTGCAGAAGTGCTCAGGGAGAAAAAGGTGATTTGAAGAAAAAAGAATACATCCCGCAAGCAGCACGAACCCTGCAGGGCAGGGCAGCGAAGTCCGTTGCTGCGTTCTTCTGGGTCTGCCCTCATCGTTGGCTCAGGTGGTCCCACCTGATCTCACGCTTGAAGACCACATCAGGTTGGGCTTGTTCTCGCACTCTCGCGTTCTCGGGTCAGAAGATTGGCGCGGGTGCAGGGCTCCGCCCCGGCCCGTGTCAAGCTCGGGTGCTGCTATTCTGCACTCCTGGTTAATCAGTCGCGGCCAAGGGGTGCAAACGCAATGCTGTGCCCCGGCCTCCTGCTGCACTCCCACAGGTAGGCAGACGGCTAATAAAGCACCCAGCAGCCCTGCAGCTGGTGGAGATGGGCACGGTGCGGCATCCTGGAGCTGGCTGAGGGCAGAGAGGGGAGAGCTGCCCGCGAGGCAGGCCCGTATACCTGAAGCCTGTTCCTGGAGACCTGAGCCCCGTGCTTCTCAGAACGCAGGGCTCTGCAGCATCTGGGGAGCTTGAAAAAATGCACATTCTTGGGCCACCCCAGACCTGGCAAATCAGGACTTCTGTGACTGGGGCCTCCCTTTGTGTTGTGACAAGCACACCACGAGGTTGCTGCCACTAAGGTTGGTACGCCCTGCCTACAACCGTGAGGTCCTGGCAGCGGGCCGTTGAGATAATGAATTCTGCAAACTTATGGCACCTGGCTTGGCGCTGTGCACAAATTCATGGTATAAATGTCTTCAAGCTTGTTGGGTGCAGCGGCACACACCTGTGATCCCAGCACTCTGGAAGGCTGAAGCAGGAGGATCACTAGTTTCAGCCTAGTCTAGGCAACTTATCAAGATCCTGTGCAAAGGCCTTGGGTTCAATTCACAGTATTGAAAAAAAAAGAGCCTTGAGTTTCTGTGGGAGAAGAGTGTCCTAGGCAGAGGCAAGTCCGTGCAAAGGCCTTGAGGCAGGTGTAGGCCTAGCCTATGAGGATGCTCAAGTGGCTAGAGCAGGAATGAGAAAGGAGACTGACTAGGTGAGGTTAATGTCTGTCTGCACATGTGTGATACATGCATGTGCACATGTGGGGGTATACATATAGATGAGGTGTAGAGCACGTATGTATTGCATCTGTATGGTGTGTGCAAGCTGCAGACGTGCACTTATGTTAGTGATGTGTCATGTGCAGTGTATACATGTGTGTGCTGTATGTACACATAGGTGTATGTGGCATGGGTGTTTGCATGTGTGTGTACTATGTTGCATATGTATGTGTGCGTGTGTGGCTGTGTATGTGTTGATATGAGTAAATGTGTGCATATGTGTGTACTCTGTGTGTATGTTGTGCGGCACACTATATGTGAGTGGTGTGTTGCTGCACGTGTGTGCGTTGTGCACAGGTGTGGTGCTGTGGTTCAGATGTGGTTTGTCCCCAAGACGACAGTGATGACAGGCAGTGGAATCCAAGGTCAGGCCTGGTGGGAGCTCCTCAGGTCATGGGCCAGCCTCAGAGTGGAGCAGCGTGAGGCCTCCCTAGTTGTAGCCATCTGAGCTGGGGCATTTCAGCCTGCAGCACTGAGCCAGGGTCAGTCTCTTCCTCAGTAAGCACCCAGGTTCTGGTGTTTTGTTATAGAAACACAGACTAGGACATGCGGTGGATATAGTGTCTACAGGTATAGTGTGTGTGTGTGTGTGTGTGTGTGTGTGTGTGTGCGTGCGATATGTGTGATGTTGGATGAGTGAGGAGGAGCAGCTACCAGAAGGGGAAACTTCTGAGCTCCTGAACCCTCCTACTTCTAAACCTGAGCCTGTCCTGCTCCTCCTGGTAAACCAGTGAGGCTCCGGCCTCGGCCACTGGCCGGGACGCACTGAACTTGTGCTGTGGTTTGACCCGTGCAGCCCTGCTCGCAAGTCAGTTAGGGGTCCTCAGCTAAAGCTCCATTGGAACACTGGGGCAACTCTCAGATTGGAAATCAGGAAGAAGTGAAGGATTAGAAATGAAAGGCTCTAGCTTTGAAGAGCCAAGCAGGGAAAAGCTGGAGCTTTGGGTGATTGTTTTTCTGGATCTTTACTAGAGGCAGGAAATTTAACAACTTTCTCAGAAAGGAAAGACAGCCGCAACCAATACCTGATGCGCATGAGTAGGAAGAGGATGCAATGGCGTCAGAGGAAGACTAACCGGGCTCCAGAGGAGGGTTTTTGTGCTGAAATATGAGCTGAGGGGCCTCAGGAGCTGGGCCCATGAGGCCTCGTCTTGGCCCTCACTTGTCTGCAGCCTGCCTGTCCCTGCCCGGCCTCCGTACCCCCGTTGGGGGCTCATCAGAGTTGAAAATCTGAGCATGTCAATCCCTACACTTGGCCCTGATGGTCTATTTTAATATTTCCAGAATTTTGGAGTCTCTAGACTGATGAAAGTTTAAGCAAAAAAATGAGAAAACCAGAGTAGATTTGCCTAGTTTTCGTTGTCATTATCTGACTAATGACAGGGCACTTAAACACCAAAATAGAGAAATGTCATGGTGTTGGGATAAAAGAGAATCCTTTTGATTGAGTATGATTGGCTCTATGAAAAATTCACTTTACATAAGTTATGCATATATGTATAATGCTTAGAATGTATAGTGGAGCCAGGTGTGGTGAAGCACATCTGTAAACTCAGCACTCTGGGAGGCTGAGTTGGGAAGATCCCAAGTTAGATTTCAGAATGGGCAACCTAGCAAATTGTGAGAGTCTGTCTCGAAATTAAAAAGTGTGAAAGGGCTGAGGATGTAGCTCAGTATAAAGGCCCTAGTTCAATCCCCAGTACCATAATAAATAAATCAATGAATGTGTGTATAATAGAGATAATATGTAATTATATATGATATATAATTTAATGTAATTTTTAAAAAATGTATATAATTTAAACAGTTTTATCTCTAGACTAATGAGAGTTTTGTAAGAGGCTACTGACCTCTTAGGAGGAGCCTCTGACGCAGCCCTCACTCCTTCCTTCCTGGGGACTAAGACCACTCAGCCCCTCACCACCTGCCCTGTGCCTCCCTCCTGCCATTCTACTCACATGCCAGGCCCTGTGCTTTGTGCCATCTCGTGCCTCCTGTGCCCCTTTCTTCCCCCGAGTCTTCAGGTGATCTGCTTATCCTGCAAGCTCTACTTGTGTGTCACCCTCCTCATTTGCTTTGTCCTGCCCCTGTCCCTAGGAAGACAGATGTGACACTTGTACCTTAGAAGGTGTCTTGGTTCATTTTGTGCTGCTTAGTAGCATGCCTAAGACAAGGTAAACAAATTTCTCACACTTGTGGAGGCTGGAAAGTCCAAGGTCAAGGCACCGTCTCTGTGTGTCCTCACATGGCAGAAGAGCAGACAAGAGCAAATCCACTCCTACAGCTCCTTTCACAGTGACATTAGTCCATTCCTGGGGGGGAAGCCCTGGTAACCCAAACCCCTCCCACCAGGCTGCATCTCCCAGCACCCTTGTGTTAAGGACCGTGGTGGTTAAGCTAACTGTGTCAGCTTGCTTGCCTTGTGAGCCACCTCAGAGCTTAGTAAACACACTTCTGGGTGTGTCTGAGCAGGCTATAGCCATGTGACTTGGGGTCTACATCTGGTCCCTCACTCCTTCATCTCTGGCACTGTTCCCTTGCTCTGCTTCTCGATCTCTGCTTCCCACCACGAACTGAGCAGCTTTGCTTCAACACGCTCTTCTACCATGACATTTCTGTCTTGGAGCCTCCTGACCACAGACTGAATCTCTTGAAACCGCGAGCCAAATCAAACTCCTCCTCCCCTAAATTGTGGGTGTTAGGTATTGTGTCCCAGTGATGAGAAAGCCTCTCAATACAGGGATCAAGAGATGGATGGAGGGAGGAAGGGGAGAGGGAATGAGGATGACAAGAGGGAATAAGATATATTATGTACATGTGCCAACTCCCCACAGGAAATGTAAACATTATCTACTACAAACATGTACTAATACAAAAACTGATTATTCCCTATAGAGTAGGGTCTTCGTTTATCCACCAATAACACTGCAAAGAAAATGCAGCTGACTATTATCTGTCTTTAAGAAACCAGAAGAAGCCATGTGTGGTGGCACACTTGGGAGGCTGAGGCAGGAGGATTGCTGTGAGTTTGAGGCCAGCTTGGGCTAAATAGTGAGTTCAAGGCCAGCCTGGGCTACAAAGTGAGACCCTGACTCAAACCCTCCCCCAAAATAAATAAAATTAGAAAAAGAAACTAGATGAGTAAAATAGTAGTTAGAACAGTTACTAATATATTTTTTTTACTAATTTTTTTAATTTTTATTTTTATTAGCACATGTTTGCAGTACATAATGATTAGATTTCATTTTGAGGAGTTGGTACATGTATATGACACATCCTAACTCTTTTTTTCTTCCCCTTCCCTTCCATCCCTTGGTCTGCATCTCTTTTTACAAAAGATCTAGCTCCCTATTTTCTATTATCTATCCTTTATTTTGCCCTTTATTTTGTTTATACTTTGTGTTTCTCATATAAGAGAAACCATGTGATAATCAAGACTGTGTGTCTGATTAGTTCACTAAATGTTATGGTCCCAAGGTTGCATTCATTTTCCTACAAATGACTCAAATTTATCCTTTATGGCAGAGTAGTACTCAATTGTGTACAAATACATTTTCTTTATCCATTCATCTGTTGATGGATATATAGGCTGCTTCCAAGATTTAGCTGTAATAAATTGTGCTGCTATAAACATGGGCATCCACGGATCAGTGAAATTTAATGTCTTTAACTCTTACAGGAAGTTATCTGGAAAGGCAGTAGCAGGGTCAAATTGAACTTCTAGTTTTAGTTTTTTGAGAAATTTCCACAGTGGCTATACTAGTTTATATCTCACCAACAATGTAGAAGTGTTTCTTTTTCCCTGTCAGCCTAACAAACCATTGTTACTGTTTTTTGTTTGTTTTGCTTTGTTTTGTTTTTTGTTTTTTTAGTCTAGGCTGGCCTTGAACTCACTATGTAGCCCAGACTGGCCTCGAACTTGCGGCAATCTTCCTGTCTCAGCCTCCCTCCTGAGTGCTGGGATTACAGGCATGTGGCATGATGCTGGGCTTGATTTCTTGCTGATAGCCATTCTTTTAAGAGTAAGATGGAATCTTGGTGTTGTTTTAATTTGCATTTCTCTAATGGCCAGGGATATAGAATATTTTTTTCTTCTATTGTCCATTTGTACTTCTTTTTCTGAGAAGCATCTATTTCATTTGATTATTTTCTGATTGGGTCTTTTATATTGGGGGGTCTAATTGCTTTTTTAGTCTATTACGTATTCTAGATATTAGTCTTCTGTTCAAGGTGTAACTGGCAAAACTTCAGGCTCTCTTTGCTCTGTTGGGCATTTCCTTTGCTGTGGAGAACTTTCTTAATTTGATATAATACCATTTGTTGATTTTTGATGTTATTTCTCATGCAGTTGGGGTTCTGTTCAGAAAGTTCTTGTCTGCACTTATAACTTCAAGACTTTTACCTATTTTATCTTCCAGCAGATTAAGTGTTTCTGTTTCAATATTTAGGTTTTGGTTCATTTTGATTTTAGTTTAGTACATGATGAGTGATATGGCTTGAGCTCCAATCTTTTGCATGTGGATAGCCAGTTTTCCCAGCACCATTTTTTTTTTTTTTTTTTTTTTTTTTTTTTTTTTTTTTCAGTGCTGGGGATCGAACTCAGGCCCTTGTGCTTGTAAGGCAAGCACTTTAACCACTGAGCTAAATCCCCATCCCAACAGGCTAACTTTCTTCTGGTGTATGTTTTTGGCCCCTTTGTCGAAGATGAGGATGTGCCTGGAGTTATTTTTGTGTCCTCTGTTCTGTTCCATTGATCCATGTGTCTGTTTTTGTGCCAGTACCATTCTGTTTTTATCACTATAGTTTTGTAATATAATTTGAAATCTGGGATTATTATGGTGCTTCCTGCTTTGCAGCGTTGCTTGTTGCCCAGCATTATTTTTGCTATTCTAGGTCTCTTCTGGTTCCATACACATTTTTGGATTGTTTTCTATAGTTTTGTGAGAAATGCTCTTGGTATGTTGACTGGGATTGCTTTAAATCTGTATCAGTTTTGGAAGTATGGCCATTTTGCTATTATCGGTTCTGCCTTTTCAGGAATAGGGGACGCTTTCCCATTTTCTGATGTCCTCAATTTCCTTTTTCAGAGTGACATAATTTTCATTTTAGAGGTCTTTCATTTCCTTGGTTAGTATAGGTCCCTTGGTTGGATAGTAAGTTAAACACTTCCTAAGTATTTAATTTTTTGATACTGTTGTGGATGGTATTGGTTTCTTAATTCCTTTGAGTTCTTTATTGGTATACAGGAATGTTATTGATGTTTGCATGTTTATTTGTATCCTGCTGCTAGGATGAATTTGGTTATTAATTCTAGGAGTTTTTTGGTGGAAATTTTTTGTCATCTATATACAAGATCATGTTATTTGCAAAGAATGATAATGTGACTTCTTTTGTTTATTTATTTTTTTCTGCCTGATTTTTCTGGCTAATGTCTCAAGTACTATATTGAATAGAAGTGGTGACAGTGAACATTCTTGTCTTGTTCCTGATTTTAAAGGGAAAGCTTTTAGCTGTTTCCCATTCAATATGAAGTTGACAGTAGGTTTGTCATAAATGGTTTTTATCAGATTGAGATAAGATCCTTCTACACCTATTTTCTTCAGGGTTTTTACCTTGAATAAATGTTGCATTTTGTCAAAGGCTTTTTCTGGCATTGATTGAGATAACTCTCCTCACTTCTATTTATGCGACAGATTACATTTATTGATTTGGATATGTCCAACCATCCTTACATCCCTGGGAGGAAGCCTCCTTGGTCATGATGTATCATCCTTTTGATAGTTATTGTATTTTGTTTGTCAGTATCTTGTTGACAATTTTTGCATTTATGTTTATTAAAGAGATTGGACTGTAAGGTTTTTCATTTTGTTTTTTTGTTTGTTTTTTTAGTTGAGTCCTTATCTGGTTTTGGAATCAGGGTAATACCAGATTTTAGGAATGGCATTGAGAGTCCTTTTCCCCTTCAATTTCATTAAAGAGTTTCAGGAATATTGGTGTTAGATCTTACCTGAAGTTCTTGTTGGTAGGGTTTTTTATTATTGCTTCAATTTCATTGCCTGTCATTTGATTATTCAGGGTTTTTATATCTTCTTGGTTAAGTTTTGGTAATTCATATGCATTTTTCTATCCAGTTTCCTAGATTCTCTGGTTCAGTGGACCACAGGTTTCCAAAGTAGTTACTAATAATTTTTTGAATTTCAGTGGTGTCCATTGTGATCTCACCTTTTTCATTTCTAATTGCATTGATCTGGATCTTTTCTTTCCTTATTCTCTCATCCATTTCGTGGGTTTTTTTTTGTTTTTTTGTTTGTTTGTTTGTTTTTGTTTTTGTGGTGCTGGGGATCGAACTCAGGGCCTTGGGCTTGCTAGGCAAGCACTCTGACCACTAAGCTAAATCCTCAGCCCCCTCCCATCCATTTTGAAAGATAGTTTCCCGGGACATAGCAATCTGGGTTAGAAGTCTGTTTTCTTTTACAGCTTGAAATACTTCACTCCAAGCAAGATTGGCTAAAGGTTTGTCTATTTCTTCATTCTTTCAAAGAACCAGCTCTTCAATTCATTGATTCTTTTTTGTTTTGTTTTGTTTGTTTTTTGTGGGTTTTTTGTTTTGTTTTGTTTTGTTTTGTTTTGGGGGTGCTAGGGGTGGGGTTCAGGGCCTTGCACTTGCTAGGCAAGTACTCTACCACTTGAGCTAAATTCCCAACCCCTTGTTTTGTTTTTTGAGACAAAATCTCACTATGTAGTTCAGCCTGGTCTTGAACTCACTTTGTAGCCCAGGCTGGCCTTGAACTTGCAGTGATCCTCCTGCCTCAGCCTCCTGCGTCCTGGAACTACAGGCATGTGTTACCATACCCTTCTATTTCTGCTCTTATCTTCACAATTTCCTTCCTCGTACTAACTTTGGATTTGGATTATTCTTGTTTTTCTAGGACCTTGAGATGTATCATTAAGTTATTTTTTTGGGCTTGCTCTGTTTTTGTGATGTGGGCATTCACATCTATAACCTTCCCTCTTAGTACTGCTTTTATTTTGTCCCATAAGTTCTGATATGTTGTATTGGCATTATTGTTTGATTCTAGAAACTGTCTAATATTTTCCTTGGTGTCTTCTGTTACCCATTGATTATTCAGAAGCATATTGTTTAATCTTCTTGTGTTTGCATAATTTCTGTGGTTTCTATTGCCATTGATCTCTAGTTTTGTTGCACTATGATCTGATCATATGTGTGGAATAATTTCACTTCTTTTGTGTTTACTTAAGCCTGTTTTATGGGCTAGTATGTGCTCTATTTTGGAAGAAGTTCCATGTACTGCTGAGAAGAATATGTATTCTGTTGTTGGCTGAAATACTTTGCAGATATTTATTAAGCCCATTTACTTGAAGGTTTTGTTCAACTCTGATATTTCTTTGTTGATTTTTTTGTCTAGTTGATCCATTTGTGACAGTGGGGTATTGAGGACCCTCACTATAATTGTGTTGGTATTTATCTGACCTTTTAGGTCCATTAGTGTTTATCTTATGAAACTGGGCACACCAGGGTTCAATGCATATATATTTATATTGTAATTGTTATCTCTTCTTGTTGAATTGTTCCCTTAACCAATTCGTAGTGACCTTCTTTGCCTCTTCTGATCAGCTTTGGCTTGAAGCCCACTTTATCTGACAATAGGATAACTACTCCTTGTTTAGGGTCTCCTGTTGCATGGATTTGATTTTTTTTAGTCTATGAATCTCTTTTTCTATTAAATATGTTTCTTGTATACAGCATACTCTTGGGTTTTTTTTTTTTTTGATCCAATCTGCCAATCTGTGTTTTTTGATTGGAGAATCAAGACCTTTCACATTGAGAGTTATTACTAAAAGACAATGACTTATTCTTGTCTTTGCATTATTTTTCTGTTGCTGATTCTCTTTTTTGGCGGGGTGGGGTACTGGGGATCAAACCCAGGGCCTTGTGCTTGTTACATAAGTACTCTACCACTGAGTTAAATCCCCAACCCCTGCTGATTCTCTTTTATTCCCTTTTGCTTAACTGCTTACTCTATGGTGTATTCATTCCATTAGACTTTTTGACATTGTTTATTTCATTGTCTCTTTCTAGGATATTCTTGAGAATTTTTTAGAGTGCTAGTTTGGTGGTCATGAATTTCTTAAGGTACTTTCTGTCATGGAAATACCTTATTCCTCCATACACTTTTTTTGTGTGTGTGGGTGGTGGGGATCGAACTCAGGGACTTGTGCTTGCTTAGCAAGCACTCTATCACTGAGCTAAATCTGCCACTCTCACTCCATACATTTTGAAAGAGTTTTGCAGGATATAGCAGTCTGGGTTGGGTCTATTTTTCTTTAAGAGCTTGAAACACTTCACTCCAAGCTCTCCTGGCCTTTAAGGCTTCTGTTGAGAAGTGAGCTGTAATTCAAATGTGTTTACCTTATAAATGATTTGTTGCTTTTCTCTAACGGCTTTTAAAATACAATGCTTGTGTTGAACTTCTAGGATTTTGACTATGTTATGTTGTGGAGAAGTTCTTTTCTGATCCTATTTGGAGTTCTATATGCCTCACTTATCTGTATGTGAGTAGGTTTTTTTTTATTCCATTTGTGTTTTCTCCTCCTCCTTCGTCTTTTTTTTTTTTTTTTTTAAGCAGGGTCTTGCTAGGTTGTTCAGACTGGTTTTGAACTCACAATGTAGCCCAGATTGTCCTTGAACTCATGGTGATCCTCCTGCCTCAGCCTGCTGAATGCTGGGATTACTAGCATATGCCACCATGCCTGGCTCATTTGTGCTGTCTTCTGGTCTTTCACTAATTCCAGTTAATCTTAGATTAGTCTTCTTTGCATCATCTAGCAGCCATTGGATCCATTTTCCATGTTTTCTTATTTTTAAGGTATCCGAATATATGGTCACCCACACCAGCCCCAGTCTCTAGTTCTGACACTTCGTCCTCACATTGGTCACTTCTGCTGCCTATAATATTGATAGAATTTTTAATCTTCTGGATTTCTTTTTGGTATCTTTTCATGGACTTTAATTATTTGCTAAACTGGGCTGGGGATTTAGCTCAGTGGTTAAAGTGCTTGCCTTGCAAACACAAGGGCCTGAGTTCGAACCCTAGCACAAAAAAAAAAAAAAAAAAACCAAAATCTGGTCATTAATGATTTGTATCACTTTATTTGGGTTAGTTAGCTTTTTATTAGTGTCTTCTGTAAGCTCACTGATAATTTTGTTTATTAAGTCTGTTTAGTTATATCATCTTTGAGCTTGCTCAGCACCTCACTGGTTTTTTTCCTCCTCTTTTATCATTTTGTTTAATTTGAGTGTTTGGCTTTTGATATCCTCACCATTGATGCCCCATGGATCAGCTTTGGGGGAGTTGGGCATTTTTAGAAGCATTTCGTTGTTTTGTCTTCTCATCTTTCTGCTGTTTTGTTTGTTTGGTTTTTGTTTTATTTGTTTGTGTTGAGCTTTGCAGCTTAATTATAGTGGAAAGACTTTGTTGCTAGTATGGTGATCTCTTAGTGTTACTATAGAGTGATGCACTCTGGGTGCCTCTGTCCCAGTATCCCATCACCTCTATTAATTTGGTAAGGGAGTGTGTAGTGTAATTAGCCGACTACCCAGTTCTCCAGAAATGAACTGCAGTGTAATAGATGACACAAAGACAAACCAGATATTGGTATATGGTAAAACCAGTTAATAGCACAACTATGCCACAAATCAGCAATAATAAAGTCAAAGACAAACTGGATATTGATATACCATAAGAACCAAAAAAAAGCTGCCATTGTATCACCCTTGGCCATAACAAAGAGATCTATAATTATGACATAGATATAAAGATAAACCAAAATATCTATGAAATTTAACAACTATACCATCATTAACAATAGAAAACAATTCAAGAATAATAGCATAGAATATTTCGCTTTTTAATGCTCCCTACTCCACGAGTAGCTATCGATCATCTCCCTTTCCCCCCTTTCAACGACTCTTAAATAAATTGTCTTCTCTTAATTAAAAAAAAAGAATGATAGCATAGAGTTGACTAAGTATCTAAAGAATAATAAAATTTAATAGCAATACTACTAAAGGTGAAGGGGGTGGGAAATGGGAAAATGAAAGGATTAAAATTTGAAAAATAAATGAAAGGAAGATGAGAAAGAGGTGATAAAAGTGAGTTAAGGGGTTTGGGATTTAGTTTAGTAGTAGAGGACTTGCCTAGTAAGTGCAAGGCCCTGAGTTTGTTCCCCAGCACCCCCCCCAAGAAAGAGGTAAAAGACCCTATAAAGGAGTAAAAGAAAATTAACAGAATGAGATAAAAGTAACAAAAAAGAGCAAACAAGAAAAAAGAAAAAAAAGAGCAAAATAAAGAAAAAAGAAAGAATAAATAAGAAGGAAAGAAAAGAAAAAGAGAAGAAAAAAAATTTAACCCCCCCAAAAAAACAATGAAGAAAGACAGAAAGAAAAAAAAAGAAAGAAAGAAAACCCCCAAATTCCTCTGTGTTTTTGAATGAGTGGTTTCTTTCCAGCATCTTTAGTATTGAGTAAGAGTCCACCAGTTAAGGGAGCTAGATAGTGAGTCAATGCTAAGATCTATTTTGTTTCCACATTCACGTTTCAGTGTGTGAGTGCCGAATCCTGCCCCACCTTTCGCACTGGGCACAGACAATCAGTGGTGTCCATCCTGGAGCTGTGGTCACTCTGGAAGCAACCATTTTTCATGTCCCTCTGCGCACCTCAAGTCACAGCTTTCTCCACCTAGCTTTATGGCCTGTGGGCTTGTGAGGGACCCTCTGCCCCGTGCTGGGGGCGCCTCTGTCTGTATACCCCAGGCTGTGGCAACTGTCCAAGCTGAGGAATGTCCTTGCTTACATTGGTAGATGGGGAAAGAAAATAGACAACTGAGTTCTGTGCTGCATGTAGGCAGTGAGGCAGATAGCTGGACTTAATGCCAACAGATCCAGCACCCAAAAGCCACACACATCCAGCCTGGCTTCTCACCAAGAAGATCCCTGTGTCCTTCCTGGCCTGAGCTTAAACTTCTTGGGAGGTGCTATATCTAGCCTATCCCCTCATCCAGTCACTGTGATAGGGTGACACCAGAAACAGTAAAGTATGGTCATTCTGTAGTTGTTCTGTGGCTCAGTCTTGAATAATTATTCCCTTAACATATTGGCTCCTGACTATACACCCCCAAATATGGCAGGTGCTGCCATAGATTTCTTCTCTGACTCTAGCCTGACATACAGAAAGAGTTACTTTCAGAGTAAAACTGGACACCATTTTTGCAGTGTACAATAGCATTTCTTGGGGCTAATGCTGTTGGCCTGGTCAGTTGTTTCTCCCTGGGGCTTTCTACCCTGTCCAGGCTTACCTTGTGTTAATGGAGACGGGTCCCTCCCTGGCAGCCGGGTGAGCTTTCTAGGCTGCTTCGTTCTTTTCTCTGTCTCGTGCTCCATTTCTCCTGTTTCACAGTAATTTCTAGCTCTCCTGTTTATTTCCTCCAGATTCCCATAGACCTACTTCTTTGTTTTGTTTTGTTTTTTCTTGTCACCAAGATGTTGTTTTCCAGGTTTCTTGATTCTAAGTCTCTACTCTGCCATTTTTAGTCCCCTATTTTAAAAAAAGGAATATTCGTTGGGCATGGTGGCTCAGGCCTTTAATCCCAGCTATTTAGGATACAGAGGCAGACTGATGGCAAGTTTGAGGCCAGTCTGGACAGTTCAGTGAAACTATATGTGTGTGTGTGTGTGTGTGTGTGTGTGTGTGTGTGTGTCTGCAGATGTAGCTCAGTGGTGGAGCACTTGTCTAGCATGCACATGTCCCTCCAGGAACTAGAAAAAAAAGTAGACAAATATTTTATATTGCGGGTGAACATTTTTAACCTAAAACTTGTTCAAATATTATTTTCTCAGTAGTCTAACCTTGGGCAACATGCCCTTTTCACTTAAACACACCTTACGTACACTTACCATGCACATATATTTTCTGTCAACAACTGTTATGATTTAGATCTTAAACGTCCTCAAAGGCTTGTGTGTTGGAGGGTTGATCCTCAGCTGATGGCACTTTGGGGAGGTGGAGGAACCTTTCGGAGGTGGGCCTATCAAGAGGTGGTGAGGGCACTGGGAGCATGGCCTTGGTGGGGAGATTGGGACCCTGCCCTTGCTCCCCCTTTCCAGTTCCCCTCCACCTTCAGATGTTCTCCTCCTGGCCACTCACTCCGCACCTTTGTGTTTCTGCCTTGCCTCAGGCTCCAAACAATGGAGCCAAGTGACCATGGACTGAGACCTCCGAAACCGTGAGCCAGAATAAACTTTTCCTCCCCATGGGTTGATTCTTTCTCAGTGACAGAAATCTGAAGTTACTCAGATTCAGAAATGGACAGAAGCCCCCAAATGCCTGTGTTTTTTTGACCTGGCAGCGTTATGGACACATGGCCTCTGTTACAGCTGGGAGACATGAAAGTAAAACAGCTAGCAGCCCACTCACTTTAGCCCAAATATGGTGCTGCGCTGGGCCCTAGTGCATTTGTCCTTCCAGGAGCTAGAGCCTAAATATTTATAAACGTAAGAGAGGCTGTGTGCCGGAGGCCCTCTCAAGGGACGAGTGGTGGCTGACAGACCTTTTCCATCTCTGGGTTTCCACTGAACATATATTGTGGCAAAACAAATGTGAAAAATAAGCAAAGTGTCTGGGCAGCGGGTGTCCAAGAAGCACTCTGAGCCCTGCTCTGCCCCGTCCTTTGCAGAGGCCGCCCCAGCAATTGCATCTCATCTTTCACTAAAACAGCTAGACTTTTGAAACACTTTTTCTTGTTCTGAGACAGGGTTTTGCTAGGTCACTATGTTGCCCAGGCTGATCGGAAACTGGTGATTCTCCTGCATCAGTTAGAGCTTCCTAGAGTGCTGGGATTATTCCAACACACTGGGCTTCAACTTCCTGTTTTACACTAAAAAATAATATATATATGAAACGTTAACGGGGAACCACAGCCTCCAACAGAGAGCCCATTCTGGCTAATAGGACATAGTACTATGCAGAGGAAGCACATGCCACTAAGAGGTCCCAGCCTTCAAAAGGAAGTTAGCTGTGTTCATGCCCTCTGGCCCCTCTGTGACCGGGGTTGCTAAAGGGACCAATTTGCACACTTAAAATTGTGATGTATACTCCAAAATGCCACTCAGAGGGTGTTGCATCCATTTTCTTCTTTGCAAAGAAGAGGATGCCCCTATACACACCCAGTGCCTTTAGAGAGAAACCTGTTTATCTGAAGACCCCACCGAGGGTGGAGCAACACACCCAGCCCTGCCCACTGATTTAGAGCCACCCGGGTGGGTGGTCTGGAAGCCGTAAGGGAAAAGACACAGAAAGCTGGCATTGCCGAGACCCACAGATGACCCTCCCTACCTTGTGAGTGTGGGAATAGTGGCAAGGAGCGGTTATAGAATTTGTCCAGTTACGTAGCTAGCAGGACTTTTCTCTTTTCTCTTCCTCCTTTTTGATTTTGGTGCTGGAGACTTGAGTGTGCCAAGTGCCTTCTCTCCCACTAAGCTGCACCCGAGCACCAGGAGGCCTTGCTCTGCCCCCTCTTCTGCTGCTGTTTGGGAGCTTTCATTTCTTCTCATGCTTTTCTTAGGTTTACTAAAGTGCAGTTTACATACAGTAAAATTCACTAACTTTTATTATGCAACTTTGTGAATTTTAACAAGTGTGTACAGTTGTGTAACCACCATCACTATGATCAAGATGTAGAACAATTCCAAAACTGCAGAAAGATGCCTTGTATTCCCGATCACTGAGCTGCGCTCTTCAACCGCAGACCCAGCACCCAGAGAGCTGCTTTCTGTCCCTGGGATTTGCTTTCTAGGGTTTCACACAAATGCAATCTTAGGCGATCTTTGTGTCCGACTTTGTTCATGTCACACGTCACTGTATCCTTATTCCATATACCTGTAATTTATTCTGCTTTTAATTGCTGAGCACTATTTTAAGACTATAGAAACATTGGTGTATCCATTCACAAGTGTAGGTTGTTTGCAGTTTTTAACTATCACAGATAAAGCTGTTATGGATGTTTGTGCACAAGTTCTTTGTGAAGTGTGTACAGGATTTTAAATTTCTCTCGGGCAAACATCTCCCGGGACTGCTGGTCTGTAGATCTGGCATTTGCCGAACTTTATAAGAAACTGCCAAACTGTTTCCCTCTATGCATCCTCGCCGGCCATATCTGAAAGTCCCGGGGGCCACACCTCCTCTGCAACTGCCATTATTACTGGTCTTCTTCGCCTCAGCCATTCTAGTAAGTGTAGTGTTCTGTTGTAGTTTGACTTGCATTTCCTACCCGCCTTCCTTTTTCTCTTTTTCTTTTTCTGTGGTGCTAGGGATTAAACACAAGGTCTTTGCCCTGAGCCCTCTAAAATCTTTTTATTTTGAGACAGGGTCTTGCTAAGTCGCTAAGTTGCCCAGGCTGGACTTGAACTTGCTCCTGCCTCAGCCTCCCCGAAGCTGGGATTACGGCGTGCTCCACCATGCGTAGCTCCCATCTTCTTAATGAGGAGTGATCTTGAGCATCTTTTCTTATACTCGTAGCCTTTTGTATGTTTTCTTAAGCGAAGTATTTATTTAATTATTTTGCTTTCTGTTCCTCACTTTAAAAAATCAGGTCATTTGGCTTAATATTGAACTATAAGAGTTCTTCATAAGAATTCAGGTTCTCAGTCTAACAGACACATATTTTGCAACATTTTCTCCCATTCTCTGGCCTTTTTGTTTCCTTAATGGTACACTTCGAAGAGCAGCTGTGTTTGGTCTTGATGCAGTCAGTTCCCTGACTTTACAGGTCATGCTCTTGGTGTCACGTTGTAGTCACCATAAACTCTTACTTTCTGTGGCTCCCTGCTCTGACCTAGGCCCTTGCTGACCAAGAACGACTCTTCCTGAGGCTCGCTACTCCCAGAGTCCACAAAGGCCAGGCCTGGGAGTGGCCCTTCAGATACCCACACCCCAACCGCTTCCTGGCGGGGCTGTCACGGGCCACTGTCCCCCTGCCCTCTGACCCCAGGGCCGATATCAGGCACCCCAGATGGCCCCGATGCCCCAGAGCCCACTGCAGTTGTCCACACTGTCCCATTTGCAGCCTGCATAGCTGGCTTACCTGGCCTCACTGGCTCTTTCTGTACAGACCTCAGTGACAACCCCACTGCTGTCCCCATTGGGGTTTAGATCTAGAGTGTCCCCCAAAGTCTCGTGTGTGGAGAGGTGGGTGCTGTGGAGGTGACTGGATCATGGGGTGCCGTACTCATCAGCAGGTGCGCCCATCGTGAATGTGCTGTTAGAAGGGTTCCCGTTGGAGAAAGTGGGACACCGGGACCGAGACTCTGGAGGGTGCACTCCCCCCGAGCTGCTCCCTTCTCCCTCTGCTTCTTGGCTGCCACAGGACAAGCAGCTTTCCTCTGCCAGGCCTTCACTGTGCTGTTTCTGCCTCGGAGCTGGGAGGGGGCGCCACAGACTGAACCTGCTGAAACCGTGACCCATAATACACTCTCCTCTTTAAACTGTGGGTGTCAGAGTTGTGTCCCTGTGATGCCAGAGTGACTCATACCTCCCTCCCCCTTCCCTTGCCTCGTACTCCCCCGCGTGGCCTGGTGTGGCGCGTCAGGCCTCTCGTTCTGAGAGGACTGGAGCATCTCAAGAACTTCTTCCTTCACCACAATGATTTTCTTGCCTGCCAGTCTTTCCATTCCCACGTAAAACAATTCTCAGGTACAATGAGAACTCACATCAGTGAAATATTTGCCTAATCCAAAGTCACAGAGATTGCTTCCTCTATGTTTTCTTTTAGAACAGGAGTCGGCGCATAATGGGCTGCAGATCAGTTGCCTTTTATTGTGAATAAATTTTATTGGAATACATCCAGGCCCACTCATTCATAGCGCTATGGCTGCTTTGGTGCTACAGCAGACAGCAGAGGTGAGAGGTCATGATGGAGACATGGTCCCTAAGCCTAAGTGCCTGCGACGTGGTCCTTTTAAAAAAAAGCTTCAAGACCTGTCTTCTAATGTTTTATAGTTTCTACTCTTACATTAGGGTCTAAATTCTGCTTTGAGTTCCTTTTCTCCCCCTCACAATACTGGGTGTTGAACAGTCCCTCCCCTTTTTTTGAGACAGGTTCTCATTAAATTGCCCAGACTGGATTTAAACTTGTAATCCTCCTGCCTCAGTCTCCCAGAGTGCTGGCTTTACAGACGTGAGCCACAATGCTCAGCTGAGTGAAATATTTTTATGCTATGAAGCAAGGTGTGAGGTTCTTTATATTTGTATATGATCGTCCACTCATTTCAGCATCAATTTTCAAAAATGATTATCCTTTCCACACTGAATTATGTGGCTCCTCATCAAAAACTGATCAACCATATTATATCTATAAATCCCTTTCTCAGCAGCCTCCTGGTGATCTATTCTACCAACGTCATACTGATGTGTCTATTGTATCTCTACAATAACTCTTGAAATCAGGTGATACAAATCCTCCAACTTTGCTGGGTTTTTGCAAAATAGTTGTGGTTATTTAAAATATTTGAATTTCCATGATTTTTAGAACAGCTTGTTAAGCTCTATGACTAAGTCTGCTGAGATTTTGTGTGGACTGCTTTGAGCCTATAAATCAATTTAGAAAGAACTAGCATCTTAACACCATTGAGTCTTCTACTCTGCAAACATGGTATCTATTTACTTTGGTATTTCCTAATTTCTTTTACAACTGTTTTGTAGTTTTGAGTGTAGGGGGTGTTAGATGTGTTTTGCTAGATTTATGGCTGTATCTTTCACATCTTTAAGGTGAAAACAATGTTTTCTTCAATTTTGAATTGTTTGTTGCTAGATCGTGCAACTGAGTTTTGCATATTGACCTTGTACTTGCTAACATTCACTTATTAGCTATAAAAGACTCTTCAGATTTCCCAGGATTTTCTATAGAGAGACTATACGTGAAAAAGACAATTTTACTTCTTATTTTCCAGTATGGATAACCTCTATTTTTTTTCCTGCTTGTGATAGCGGTAAGATCTGTAGCATAATGCTGAGTAAAAGTGGTGACACTAAATGGGCATCTTTGCCTCGTTCCCAAACTTGGGGGTGCTGTGTATGTGTGTGCGTGTGCGCTTGCATGTGCGAGTGCATTAGTGTGTGTGTGTGTGTGTGTGTGTGTGTGTGTGTGAATAGGCTCGTAATGGTTGTCCCAGCTCAGACCGTTTTCCACTCTGACCAGCCCCTTCCAAGAGCAGGAAAAGACCCCAGACACAGCCCGTCTGCTCCTCTCGGGAGGGCTGCTTCTCCTTCTCGATAGCCTCCAGCGAAGTCTGTTGCATCATGCCTCCCCATCCTGCTTTGGGTTGCACTGTCTCCACCTGTCCCATCTGCCCCTTCGCACTGCGAGCCCCCAAGGAGAACAGGACCCACCCAGCCTCTTCTTCCTGCACAGCAGGACGGTGGGTGCTCGGCACATATCCAGGGAGCCCGGGCAAATGGCTGCTCGGGTGACCTGGGACAGGCGGGTGGAAGCAGCAACCCCACCCCTCTTCAGTGACGGTGACCCTGCCTGTTACTGCCCACCAGTAAGCGTCCCATGGCCCAGGCGTACCCAGCCTCTTCTGGGCCTCAGTTTCTGCTCTGTGGCACCAGGGGCAGCACCTTCCACCCACTTCACAGAGCCTGGTGAGGAGGCAGTGTTGCAGCTGTTGAAAAATACTGACTGATCTCAGAGACCAAGTAATGTTGCTGTAAAAACAGGGCTAGTGGTTTTTGTTGTTGTTGTAGTTGTTGTTGTTGTTTTGGTGCTAGGGATTGAACTCAGGGCCCTGCTTTTGCTAGGCAAGTGCTCTACCACTTGAGCAAAATCTTCAACCCAGGGCTAGTGTTTTTGATGTAAGAAAAAATATTTATCATTGTCCCACAAGTAAGTTGCTGAGAATGAATTTGAAAGAAATACAACTCAGAAGAGAGAAACACCCTGAGCTCACGGCTTGGGCTCTGCTCTTTCTCCCGGGTGGAAGACCTGGGGGCCTCGGCCTGTGTGCATCGGCTGTGTACCTGTAACCTGTCACAGGTGGTGGGGAAGGGTGGGGCGCTGCACCAGGTCGCTGGGCATCTGGCTCCACCCCCAGAAATCAGCGAAGCTGCGAGCTTGGGCTGCGGTTGCACGCAGCTGGTGCACCTGGTCTCATTTCCATTTTGCCTGTGGTCACCTGGTTTTAGAAGTTGCTGGAAAGACGGGCCTGTCCTTCTTGCCTGCTCTGCCTTTCTCAGAGAAGGGGATGGGCTGGCTTTCACTGGAAGGTGCCACAGGTGCTCCTTGATTTACAATGGAGCCACATCTCTATAAACCCATCTGAAGGTGAGCATAAGAGAAAATGCGCTGAAACTCTCTACTCTCAGGAGCATCCTGGTTTAGCCCTGCCCTGGGCCGCAGAGCGTCAGCAGTTTCTCCTCCTGATCTCG
The DNA here is from genome assembly GCA_004026905.1 of Hystrix cristata. Classification (NCBI taxonomy): domain Eukaryota; kingdom Metazoa; phylum Chordata; class Mammalia; order Rodentia; family Hystricidae; genus Hystrix; species Hystrix cristata. The sequence goes on along the minus strand of PVJO010002236.1, from coordinate 8,101 downwards.
GGCCGCCACTACCCAGCATCCAGAGAGAGTATAGAACTTATTGACGCCTTGGGAAAGAGCAGAATTCACCATCTGAAGGATGGTCTCTACTTCTCTCATGACTGTTCTGTAGTTTTAAGTGTAGGGAGTCTTCCATGTGTATTGTTAAATGTATCCCTATATAATCACATCTCTAAAATGAATGGAGTATTTTTTTGATTTTCAGTTGTTTGTTCCTAGAATGTGCAATTAAGTAATGAAGTATTGCTCTCATATTATCACAAAATCCAAAAATCCTGAGTCGAGACATCCTGAGTTGAGACTGCATTTACAAGGGAGGGCAGGCTGGAGGGTGAAAAGTAAGGAGGATTAAAATTCAACCCTTCTTGCTGGTGTGGTGGTATGTACTGTAATCCTGGCACACTGGGAGGCTGAGGCAGGAGGATCACGAGCTCCAGTCCAGCCCGGGCAATTTAGCAACTCAGCTGACACCCTATCTCAAAATAAAAAATAAAAAAGGTCTGGAGATGTAGTTCAATGTAAAGGCCCTGAATTCAATACCCAGTATGGGGGAAAAATCAGCCCTTTCTGTTTAGTAGCAGATTTTATAAATGCTTCATGGGAGAGAAGTTAGTATTTAATGAACTAATAGTTCATTAAATTTATATTTTTCGTACTTCTTCTGATAAGGGATTTTCAAAACTGACTTGTGGGGTTGGGGATTTAGCTCAGTGGTAGAGCACTTGTATGGTAAGCTCAAGGCCTTGAGTTAGATACCCAGCAACCCCCCCACCAAAAAACCCCTCACCCGGTGTCAAAGAACAAAATACATTTTTATTGTTTGTTTCATCAAATTTATTCATGTTGTGCAAAAACAGAAATACCCAGCAGATGGCGCTAAAACCCGTCTTTTCTGCATCTCTCTTGTAGTCTGCAGTTTCAATGCCAGCCCGCACCTTGTGGGAGCCACGGCAGAAAATTCCAGCAAGATGTTTAGGAGGAAAAATAGCTCCTAGAGTTGTAGCCCTGGGAAGTATCACCAACAGCCAACTTTCCAGGGTTCTTCATAGTGTTTGGTTTGGGGCCAGTTCAGTTTTGAAGAAATGGCACCGCCCACCTCCCACCTCCTTCCCTCCACTGATCCCCACGGAGGGGACAGTCCAGAACTTTTGTGACTCTGAGACAGGAAGGATCCAAGCTGGGGCTTAGACCGGGGAGCAGGAGATGCTGGGGCCCGAGGACTCATCTGGGGAGCAGATGGCCCCGAGGCGCCCCGGGCCCAGGAGGAGCTGACAGGTGAGGACGGGAGAAGGAGCGCCCCTAAGCTGTGACCCGGATGGGGCAGCTCTGTGGAGCCTCGGTGCCCACACTGCAGCTGGGAGATGTCCGCGGCCTCCAGGAGTTAACCTTCAGTGGAGAGAAGTGGGGGTGCGTGACAGCCCTTCGGAGCCTTGGAGCGGATCCCTCCTGTCCACGCTCAGTGACAATCGCCTCCGTGGAGCCACATCGGCCACAGTAAGAACCTTCACAGGGAGAAATCAGCAGATCCTGTGAATCAGGGCTCCCACCACACCCCCAGCGCCGCCCAAATTAAACATTTACCATCACAATACAAACTGCTTAAGGAAGGTAGGGCAGGAAGTCGTCGCAGTTGGGAAGCAATGGAAAGTGTCCTGACTTTAGGTTCAAGGTCAAGCTCTCAATTTTAGCCTCAGCTCCAACCTGGGGTAGGGGGCTCACTGGTGATTGAACCAGGGTTTTTGCACATCCCCAGCTCCTTTTCTAGTTTTTATTTTAAGACGGGATCGGCTCACTGAAATAGTCCAGTTCCTTGTGTATGACAAGGAAAGAATTCTAAGCACACACTCTGTAGTAGGTAGCTATGTTTATTGGAGATCTCCAGGAAGGTAGCAGCTAGGACAAGAGAAAGGGCCAAGGGTAGGCACATGCGAGTGAAGAGAATGTCGTGCAAATATGGTGTGAATGGCATGCAAATATGGTGTGAAAGTCACGCAAATGGCGTCTGCTAACTCAGGTTCCTTGGATTTAAAGGGTAACCATCTCTGACTTCTAGGTGCCTCCCACTGACTTACTAACCTCAGAACCCTGCCCCCTAGGGTGGGGGTTAGGCTTTTGTTATTATGTTGTGTACTTCCCCTAAGAAGGTGGAAGTATAGATAATCCTTAAGATGTTTACATTTATGGTTGAGCTTTTGGGGAAGGGAGTGTCTCACTCAGCTCCTTTGTTTCTAACTGTGCTAAAATCACTAAATCCTCCTGCCTCAGTCTCCCAGGGTGCTGGAATTATAGGTGTGCACCAGCTCACCCAGTGCCCCTCTCCTCTGTAATGAGATTGACACTAACCAGTGGTCCTAAACCCAGCGTCAATAAATGAACTAAAGAAGCAGTTTAAAATAAAAGAAGACGATTTATTTGAAGGTAGGGAAGGAAGGGGAAAAAGAGAGAGAGAGAAGACATAGTGTACAGCTACTCTGGACAAGTAGGAAGTATTTGAAAGTGAGTAACGCCTGGATTTCTTGTCTGCAGCCGCTTTTATTGAGATCCTTGTCCCATGTAGGCTCTTGGAACCTGATTGGTTCCCTGGCTTGTCTTTCATCCTAACATTGGATTACTTCTGGCCCTGAGACCTTTCCCTGTTCTTTAGTGGAGGGTGAGATTATGGGTGGGGCCTTGAGGACAGGTTACTTAGGTTTGAGGATTAAGTAAAGGGAAAATTTGTGAGCCTAAGGTTAATCGCGCTACCTGGAAGCATCCCTGTCCTGAGTTCTTTGCCTTTGTCTTCCCAATTGCTTGAGTGTAGTTGTCTTTGTCTTTCTAATTCCTTAGAGTCTAGTTGCCTTTGCCATTCTAATTGCTGGAATCTTGCTGCAGCAGTCAAAGCTGTCTTATTAATTTTTAATAAAGCTCAATGAGGCCTTCATCCTGTCTTTTCCCTATCTACGGTGCCTCCTCCCTGCACTTCCTTCCTTCCTTTTTCCTTTCTTTCAGTGGCGCTGGGGATTGAACCCAGGGTCTTTGCACTGAGCTGCATCCTCAGCCCTCTTATATACATTTTTATTTGAGACAGGGTCTTGCTTAGTCACTAAGTCGCCCAGCTGGGCTTGGATTTGCGACCTTCCTGCCTCAGCCTCCCAGAGTGCTGGGGCATGTGCCACCACACCTGGCTGTTTATTTTTCTTTATTTGACATCCTCTAGAGTGCGAGTATGAGGTTTTCATACACATAGACGATGTTACTTAACACAAAGGCCTCACCCTCTGGGCCTGGATGTTTCACTGCGGAGTGGAGGTTTTCCCAACCCCCAGAACCTCTGCTTGCTGAAATCCTCCTGGGAAACCAGAAGCCCTTTCTGCTGACCAGCACGGACTGCTGACCGCCAAGTTGCCCGCAAGCAAATGGATTTGTGGTCAGAGACTGTGACAAAAGCCACTGCCCAAGACAAGGAGTGTCTGGCAAACCCAGAGGGGCAGAGCCAAGCGTCGGAGCAGGTGACTGTGACGGCTGCTTTTGGTGGAACCGCTTCTGTGACGCCAGCCGTCTTGCTCGGGGCACCCTGGGAGACAGTTTGGCTTAAACATGGCTCTCCGGAGACGTGTCCATCACGAGGCCTACAGCGTGCACACGCTCAGCAGACAGATTGCTTCCCGACCCCTCTCTGAGCACAGGGCAGGCCGCGCGGTGGAAGTACAGACCAAGCCCCAACGGCGAATCACATAGAATTTAAGCTTTCCTTAGCAGTCTCCTTTGAAAAAGTAAAAAGACGTGCAATTAATAATGCAAGACACTCTTCATAGTTCTAACAATATAATCATTATTGGGGTAAATTACATTCCTTTGTTCCTGCCAAGTCTTGGACTCCAGCTGTGTTTCTAAGAGGGCACCAGGGCTCCTGCTCTCTGTGTTTCCAGGGCAGGGCGGGCAGTGTAGGTCTGGCTGTGTCCACACAGAACACAGGACAGAGGGCACAGGACAGAGAGGAGGGTCAAAGGCACCCGGAAATTCAGCGAGTGAACTCAAAGTGACTTTCATTTTAGTGATGTCCACTCTATGGCCGGGCGTGGTGCTGTGCACATGGAATCCCTGCACCCTGGGAGGCTGCGAGGCAGGAGGACTGAAGTCCCAGCCCAGCTCTGGTGACTTAGTGAGATCCTGTCTCAAAATTAAAAATAAAGAAAAGGGCTGGGAAGAAAAAAAGGAAAGAAAAGAAAAAGAAAAGTGCTGGCAATGTAGCTGTGTGTGAAGGCCCCAGCTTCGATTCCCGGTACTGCACGCACGCACACTGTACAACTGGACGCAGGGTCGCCGGCGTGAGATTGTTTGGTACATAATCCAGCACCCCCCACAGCGCTGTGAGGTGAGCAAGAGGACCCTATTGCTCGTGGCTTGTCTCCCTCCCTCTTTCCTTTCCTCCCTCCCTCCCTTCCTTCCTTTGCAGTGTTGGGGATGGAACCCAGGGCCTTGCAAATGTTAGGCAAGCACTCTGCCACTGAGCCACAGCCCTGTCCCTTTTTCTTTTCTGAGATGGGGTCTTGCTAAATTGCTAAATTACCCAGGCTGGCCTCAAACTTGTGATCCTCCTGCCTCGGCCTCCTGAGTAGCTGGGATTACAGGTGCGCACCCTGAGTCGAGCTGGGTTCATGCAGAGCGGTGGTGGCCTTGGGCATGGATTGTGCACAGGAGGGAGGGAGGTTGCTGGTTGTCCCTGTTATTTCTAGACGAGGCTTGGGGAAGGCCTGCTGGGGCACCCTGTCACGGCAGGGCGCTTCCCCACCTCGCTGAGCTGCTCTTCTGCTGATGGCTCTTTCTCGGGTCTCATGGTCCCACCTCTTGCTGCTCAGGACCACCTGTGAGGTCACCTGTTTTGAACGAGGGGGAATCACAGGCCAGTGGCGTCACCTGCCTCCAGCTCAGCCACAGAGGACCCCGCCACCCGCACCTCCTCGGGGCAGAGATGGACCTGGTGACAGTGACAACCACACATCCGACCTGTCACACATTGTTGGGCGCACCAGCCGAATGTCCTAAGTTTCCTTAAAGTTTGCTGAATGTTACTGTAACTCTTCCCTCCGAGGTTCTCTGCCCCTCTCTCCTGGGTGTCCACCTAGCTCAGGGCTGCCTTCGAGCTCTTCCCTCCTGCCTCAGGAACTCACCCCGCTCGCGGACTGTCCCAAGATCTGCCTGGCTGGTTTCCCTGCCACAGTCCTTGCCCATTTGATCAATGGCGTCTTTCTAACAGGGAATTCTGATTTTGCTCTTAAATTTTAAAGTGCCCTAAACTTGGAGAACAAACAAATAACTAACCTCCCTAGTTAGATACAGAATGTTCTCTGTGATCTGTCCCCTGGTGACCTCGAATATTATCCTTGCCCCTTTCCAGTCTGCATGACGGAACTGTCTGTAGTCCAGTGTGGCAGAACCAAGCCACCCCACGCTCCCCATCTCTGCACCTGTTGCTTTATTCCGTATCTCGGGTCAGAGTGGTTCCCGTGCCTGTGTCCTGTGACAGGGCCGGCTGCTGGTTGGAGGGTGTGGTCTTGCTGGCCTTCTTTTCAGTTCTCAGTGTTCAGTATGATAACTTATAGCTGGACAAAAAGTAAATAAATATGAGCAGCCCCAGAGGAGACTAGTGCCTTCGTGGAGTGGAAATCAGTGGAGTGGTGCTGTGGACAGGGGTCCGGTCTTAGGGAGTCCTGACTCTTCCCACCCTGCAATCAGCCTCTCTGCCAAGGGGCCTCCGGGTGACAACGATGAAGAGGAAATGGAGGCAATCCCTGCCTGGCCCTAGAAAATAAAACAGTGCATGGGGTGACTGGGGCAGGATGACTGGTCACCAGAAAGACAGTGAGTAGAGCCAGGTGTGAAGCAAGGTGCAAGAGCTGCCCCCTGCTCAGCCACCGGGAGGAGGCCCTGGTGGGCAGTGGGGATATCACACTGTCCTCCCCCAGCAGGGGCTCCACAGACTGACTACTGGTTGTTGTCCACCAAGGCCAGCCAGCTCCCATGAGCACACATGAGCCTAAGAGGCAAAGAGTATAATGGAAGGACATCATGGGAGCCCTGATTTTGTTCACATTCATCACTGACCAGCCATGTAACCTTGGAATGCCCAGTAGCCTTCTTCAACCCTAAAATTTAGGAAGAGGGAATCATTCATGTTTGAGATTGTTCAACCCTTTGCAGGTTAAATTAGCCACATTTCCAAGGTCTGGGAGCCATGACTGAGTCCTGCTGGGGACCGGTAGTCTGGATGTGTCCCTCATGTAGCGTTGACCATGACCTGCCCCCTGCATCTGTTGCTCATAGGAATGGCCAGGTTATTGGAGGTGCTTCCCCAGGGAATGACTTGGGTTTCCCTCTTGATTTTACCTCTGCTGGATCAGCAGGTAAAGCAAAAGATCTTGCAGTTAGTTGATCCTTGAGGGTTGACTCTGCCTGTGTCCTTTGAAATCTGGCTGCCCCAGGGGGAGTGACAACAGCGCCAAGGTCCCAGGAGAAGCACCGGGGCAGCTGAGGGAGAAGTGTTTCACAAACTCTGCTGGCTCTCTTCATAGTAGTGTGTGGTTTCCACCAAAACCACTGATCACTTCGTTAAGACTGCTAATAACGGGGCAGAGATTGGGGCTGCTGTTCAGAGGCTCCAAGCCGGTCGTTACCCAACAGGCCAAGCTGGCAGCCACAGGCCTCTGGAAATCCCCCCAGTACCGCCCACTGGGCAGCCCTGTCTCCTCCTGGGCTGTGGGCCACAGGCATTTCACTCTCCAAAGTCGCACGCGTGTCTCACTTCATGTAATATTGGCAGCCATGCCAGGGGTAGGAGTCACAGGATTCCCAGATCAGAAAACTGAGGATCAAAGAGAAAAAAATTATTTGCTTATTGTCACCCACCTGCCACATGGCAGGGTGGGAGCCAGGCAGAGGCCCGGGACCAAAGTTGGCCTCTCTCCATAAGCCACTTGGGCCACCTCATCCTGTCCTGTCAGGTCTACGCCATTTTGCTGTCTGCTGAACAAATCACACCCAGCTCACTCCCTCATTCTTCCTCCCACACCTTCCCAAAGCTCTCTGCTTGTTTCTGGATTGCTGTCACTTCTTCCACCAGGCTGTGAGCTCCTTAAGGCTAAGGAGCTTGTTTCCTTCTGAGCACTCTTCCCGACTGCCTGGAACCGCACTGGAAGAAGGAGAGGAGGAGCCCACAAGTGACGTTTCATTCCCAGAGTGCGAGTTTTGGGTTCATAAAATGGCTCTTCCCTTGTGCCCTCCACCACCTCCTCGCTGACAACCAGGCCTGCTCTGCCTTGGAACTTAAGTGTCCCAGGGGCTCATGTGTTAAAGGCCTGACCTTCCACAGTAGCACTGAAAGGTGGTGGAATCAAGAGGTGGGGCCTTGTGGGAAGTCTTTCATCATCGGGGATGTGCCCTTGAGTGGGGCAGTGCGACTCTGGCCTCTGCCTTGCTCTGTTTTGCTCCCTGGCCATGAGGTGAGCAGGTCTGCTCCACCATGAGCTCCTGCCATGATGTTTCTGCCCTGCCCCAGGCCCAAAGCAGTGGGGCCAACTACCATGGTTTGAACCTCTGAAACTGTGAGCCGTGATAAACCTTTTCTCTGTAAGTTGATTATCCCAACACAGAGCATCCTTCATATATCCTCTTAGAGCTCTTGAGTCTCAGCAGACCCACTTCTATCTTGGAGCCTTCTCTGTCCGCTCACCCCAAAACTGTGCCACTCACTCCATCTCTGAGGAAGTTTTTCTCCTGTGTGGACTTACTGTGGTGTGTGCTTATGTGCTCATGTGAGTATCTATTTTGTCTCCTCCCAGAATGTGAACCCTAAAAAAGCAGGCCATATATATTTTGACTGAGTTGAATGACGGATAATGGATGCTTCCATTGCCTTCATTCTCAAATACCAGCCATGTGCATAGGACAGAGGAGCTCTGATTCCAAATAAGAGGCGATGGCCCTGCCTCAGGCTCAGCTACCCCCATCCACCCACACACCCTCTCTGGGCTTCAGCCTTTATTCATAGAGTAGGGATTATGGTTCCAGCTATTCTCACAGGCCCTTGCAGAAAAAGTGATGTAATTTTAGGTTGCTGTGTTAT